>AAPY01482966.1:0-11927 GCA_000181375.1 Tupaia belangeri
AGCAAGTACAATTAAAGAAACCTCCTTACAACAAAATGTTAATGAAAGAACTAACACACACTTGATTGTTCTTCTTACGTAACTTTGGAAGTTGAAGAACTTGTTATGTTCAGTGTTGCTCTACTTCAAATTCAAGTTTTGGAAGCAGTTTAACACTGAATTACAGTGGGCGTTTAGAAATATAGCTTATATTCTCAAGATAATTTTGTAGTTTTTCAACCAAAATCTGGAGTTTTCTTTGGAATATCAGAAAGATATTTGGCAGAATGACTCCACTCATGGAACTGATTCACACACCAAACAAACTTTGCAGTAGCTGCAAGTTGAGTTTTGGGTCTAAGAACGCACTACACTTTCAAAGCAAACTACGAATCAAGAAACCCTCTTACAAAAAAATGTTAAGAAAGTACTAACACATAGTTGATTGTTCCTCTTACTTAACTTTGGAATTTGAAGTACTTGTTATGTTCAGTGTTGCTCTACTTCAAATTCAAGTTTTGGAAGCAGTTTAACACTGAATTACAGTGGGCGTTTAGAAATATAGCTTACATTCTCAAGATAAGTATGTAGTTTTTCAACCAAAATCTGGAGTTTTCTTTGGAATATCAGAAAGATCTTTGGCAGAATGACTCCACTCATGGAACTGATTCACACACCAAACAAACTTTGCAGTAGCTGCAAGTTGAGTTTTGGGCCTAAGAATGCACTACACTTTCAAAGCAAACTACGATTCAAGAAACCTCCTTACAACAAAATGTTAAGAAAGTACTAACACATAGTTGATTGTTCCTCTTACTTAACTTTGGAATTTGAAGTACTTGTTATGTTCAGTGTTGCTCTACTTCAAATTCAAGTTTTGGAAGCAGTTTAACACTGAATTACAGTGGGCGTTTAGAAATATAGCTTTCATTCTCAAGAAAAGTATGTAGTTTTTCAACCAAAATCTGGAGTTTTCTTTGGAATATCAGAAAGATCTTTGGCAGAATGACTCCACTCATGGAACTGATTCACACACCAAACAAACTTTGCTGTAGCTGCAAGTTGAGTTTTGGGCCTAAGAATGCACTACACTTTCAAAGCAAACTACGATTCAAGAAACCCTCTTACAACAAAATGTTAAGAAAGTACTAACACATAGTTGATTGTTCCTCTTACTTAAATTTGGAATTTGAACTACTTGTTATGTTCAGTGTTGCTCTACTTCAAATTCAAGTTTTGGAAGCAGTTTAACACTGTATTACAGTGGGCGTTTAGAAATATTGCTTACTTTCTCAAGATAAGAATGTAGTTTTTCATCCAAAATCTGGAGTTTTCTTTGGAATATCAGAAAGATCTTTGGCAGAAGGACTCCACTCATGGCACTGATTTTCACACCTAACAAACTTTGCAGTAGCTGCAAGTTGAGTTTTCGGCCTAAGAATGCACTACACTTTCAAAGCAAACTATGATTCAAGAAACCCTCTTACAACGAAATGTTAAGAAAGGACTAACACATACTTGATTGTTCCACTTACCTAACTTTCCAAGTTGAACAACTTGTAATGTTTAGTGTTGCTCTACTTCAACTTTCCTTTTGGGACCAGTTTTACCCTGTATTTCAATTGCCATTTTGCAATGAATCTTACTTTCCTGAGATAAACATGTAGTTGTTCAGCCAAAATCTATCCTGTTCCTTGGAGTATCAGAAAGATCTTTGGCAGAATGACTCCCTTCAGGGAGCTAATTGTCTGACCAGAAGTTTTTTGTTGTAGCTGCAAGTTGAGTTTTGGGCCTAAGAATGCACTACACTTTCAAAGCAAACTACGATTAGAGAAAAACTCTCACAACATATTATTAAAAAGTACTAACACATAGTTGATTTTTCCTCTTACTTAACTTTGGAAGTTGAACAACTTGTTATGTTCAGTGTTGCTCTACTTCAATTCCAGTTTTGGGAGCAGTTTAACACTGAATTACAGTGGGTGTTTAGAAGTATAGCTTACATTTTCAGATAAGTATGTAGTTTTTCAACCAAAATCTGGAGTTTTCTTAGGAATTTCAGAAAGATCTTGGCAGAATGACTCCCCTCATGAGCTAATTTTCACCAGGAAGTATTTTGCTGTAGCTGCAGGTGAGTTTTGGGCCCTACGAATGCACTACACTTTCAAAGCAAACTATGATTCAAGAAACCCTCTTACAAACGAAATATTAAGAAAGACCTAACACAAACTTGATTGTTCCACTTACTTAACTTTGTAAGTTGAATAACTTGTGATGTTCAGTGAAGCTCTACTTCAACTTCAAGTTCTGGAAGCAGTTTAACACTGTACTACAGTTGGCGTTTATAAATAGAGCTTACTGTCTCAAGATAAGTATGTAGTTTTACAACCAAAATCTGGAGTTTTCTTTGGAATATCAGAAAGATCTTTGGCAGAATGACTCCACTCATGGAACTGATTCACACACCAAACAAACTTTGCAGTAGCTGCAAGTTGAGTTTTGGGCCTAAGAATGCACTACACTTTCAAAGCAAACTACGATTAAAGAAAACCTCTTACAACAAAATGTTAAGAAACTACTAACACATAGTTGATTGTTCCTCTTACTTAACTTTGGAAGTTGAACAACTTGTTATGTTCAGTGTTGCTCTACTTCAAATTCAAGTTTTGGAAGCAGTTTAACACTGAATTACAGTGGGTGTTTAGAAATATTGCTTACTTTCTCAAGATAAGAATGTAGTTTTTCAACCAAAATCTGGAGTTTTCTTTGGAATATCAGAAAGATCTTTGGCAGAATGACTCCACTCATGGAACTGATTCACACACCAAACAAACTTTGCAGTAGCTGCCAGTTGAGTTTTGGGCCTAAGAATGCACTACACTTTCAAAGCAAACTACGATTCAAGAAACCCTCTTACAACAAAATGTTAAGAAAGTACTAACACATAGTTGATTGTTCCTCTTACTTAACTTTGGAAGTTGAACAACTTGTTATGTTCAGTGTTGCTCTACTTCAAATTCAAGTTTTGGAAGCAGTTTAACACTGAATTACAGTGGGCGTTTAGAAATATAGCTTACATTCTCAAGATAAGTATGTAGTTTTTCAACCAAAATCTGGAGTTTTCTTTGGAATACCAGAAAGATCTTTGGCAGAATGACTCCACTCATGGAACTGATTCACACACCAAACAAACTTTGCAGTAGCTGCAAGTTGAGTTTTGGGCCTAAGAATGCACTACACTTTCAAAGCAAACTACGATTCAAGAAACCCTCTTACAACAAAATGTTAAGAAAGTACTAACACATAGTTGATTGTTCCTCTTACTTAACTTTGGAAGTTGAACAACTTGTTATGTTCAGTGTTGCTCTACTTCAAATTCAAGTTTTGGAAGCAGTTTAACACTGAATTACAGTGGGCGTTTAGAAATATAGCTTACATTCTCAAGATAAGTATGTAGCTTTTCAACCAAAATCTGGAGTTTTCTTTGGAATATCAGAAAGATCTTTGGCAGAATGACTCCACTCATGGAACTGATTCACACACCAAACAAACTTTGCAGTAGCTGCAAGTTGAGTTTTGGGCCTAAGAATGCACTACACTTTCAAAGCAAAGTACAATTAAAGAAACCTCCTTACAACAAAATGTTAAGAAAGAACTAAAACACACTTGATTGTTCTTCTTACGTAACTTTGGAAGTTGAACAACTTGTTATGTTCAGTGTTGCTCTACTTCAAATTCAAGTTTTGGAAGCAGTTTAACACTGAATTACAGTGGGCGTTTAGAAATATAGCTTACATTCTCAAGATAAGTATGTAGTTTTTCAACCAAAATCTGGAGTTTTCTTTGGAATATCAGAAAGATCTTTGGCAGAATGACTCCACTCATGGAACTGATTCACACACCAAACAAACTTTGCAGTAGCTGCAAGTTGAGTTTTGGGCCTAAGAATGCACTACACTTTCAAAGCAAACTACGATTCAAGAAACCCTCTTACAACAAAATGTTAAGAAAGTACTAACACATAGTTGATTGTTCCTCTTACTTAACTTTGGAATTTGAACTACTTGTTATGTTCAGTGTTGCTCTACTTCAAATTCAAGTTTTGGAAGCAGTTTAACACTGAATTACAGTGGGCGTTTAGAAATATAGCTTACATTCTCAAGATAAGTATGTAGTTTTTCAACCAAAATCTGGAGTTTTCTTTGGAATATCAGAAAGATCTTTGGCAGAATGACTCCACTCATGGAACTGATTCACACACCAAACAAACTTTGCAGTAGCTGCAAGTTGAGTTTTGGGCCTAAGAATGCACTACACTTTCAAAGCAAAGTACAATTAAAGAAACCTCCTTACAACAAAATGTTAAGAAAGAACTAACACACACTTGATTGTTCTTCTTACGTAACTTTGGGAAGTTGAACAACTTGTTATGTTCAGTGTTGCTCTACTTCAAATTCATATTTTGGATGCAGTTTAACACTGAATTACAGTAGGCGTTTAGAAATATAGCTTACATTCTCAAGATAAGTATGTAGTTTTCAACCAAATCTGGAGTTTCTTTGGATATCAGAAAGATCTTTGCCAGAATGACTTCCACTCATGGAACTGATTCACACACCAAACAAACTTTGGCAGTAGCTTGCAAGTTGAGTTTTGGCCTAAAGAATGCACTACACTTTCTAAGTCAACCTGCGATTCAAGATCCCTCCTACACAAAATGTTAAGAAAGTACTAACACATAGGTCGATGTTCCTCTTACTTAACTTTGGGAAGTTGAACAACCCTGTTATGTTCAGTGTAGCTCTACTTCAAATTCAAGTTTTGGAAGCAGTTTAACACTGAATTACAGTGGGCGTTTAGAAATAAAGCTTACATTCTCAAGATAAGTATGTAGTTTTTCAACCAAAATCTGGAGTTTTCTTTGGAATATCAGAAAGATCTTTGGCAGAGTGACTCCACTCATGGAACTGATTCACACACCAAACAAACTTTGCAGTAGCTGCAAGTTGAGTTTTGGGCCTAAGAATGCACTACACTTTCAAAGCAAACTACGATTCAAGAAACCCTCTTACAACAAAATGTTAAGAAAGTACTAACACATAGTTGATTGTTCCTCTTACTTAACTTTGGAAGTTGAACAACCTGTTATGTTCAGTGTTGCTCTACTTCAAATTCAAGTTTTGGAAGCAGTTTAACACTGAATTACAGTGGGCGTTTAGAAATATAGCTTACATTCTCAAGATAAGTATGTAGTTTTTCCACCAAAATCTGGAGTTTTCTTTGGAATATCAGAAAGATGTTTGGCAGAATGACTCCACTCATGGAACTGATTCACACACCAAACAAACTTTGCAGTAGCTGCAAGTTGAGTTTTGGGCCTAAGAATGCACTACACTTTCAAAGCAAACTACGATTCAAGAAACCCTCTTACAACAAAATGTTAAGAAAGTACTAACACATAGTTGATTGTTCCTCTTACTTTGGAAGTTGAACAACCTGTTATGTTCAGTGTTGCACTACTTCAAATTCAAGTTTTGGAAGCAGTTTAACACTGAATTACAGTGGGCGTTTAGAAATATAGCTTACATTCTCAAGATAAGTATGTAGTTTTTCAACCAAAATCTGGAGTTTTCTTTGGAATATCAGAAAGATCTTTGGCAGAATGACTCCACTCATGGAACTGATTCACACACCAAACAAACTTTGCAGTAGCTGCAAGTTGAGTTTTGGGCCTAAGAATGCACTACACTTTCAAAGCAAACTACGATTCAAGAAACCTTCTTACAACAAAATGTTAAGAAAGTACTAACACATAGTTGAGTGTTCCTCTTAACTTTGGAAGTTGAACAACCTGTTATGTTCAGTGTAGCTCTACTTCAAATTCAAGTTTTGGAAGCAGTTTAACACTGAATTACAGTGGGCGTTTAGAAATATAGCTTACATTCTCAAGATAAGTATGTAGTTTTTCAACCAAAATCTGGAGTTTTCTTTGGAATATCAGAAAGATCTTTGGCAGAATGACTCCACTCATGGAACTGATTCACACACCAAACAAACTTTGCAGTAGCTGCAGTTGAGTTTTGGGCCTAAGAATGCACTACACTTTCAAAGCAAACTACGATTCAAGAAACCCTCTTACAACAAAATGTTAAGAAAGTACTAACACATAGTTGATTGTTCCTCTTACTTAACTTTGGAAGTTGAACAACTTGTTATGTTCAGTGTTGCTCTACTTCAAATTCAAGTTTTGGAAGCAGTTTAACACTGAATTACACTGGGCGTTTAGAAATGTAGCTTACATTCTCAAGATAAGTATGTAGTTTTTCAACCAAAATCTGGAGTTTTCTTTGGAATATCAGAAAGATCTTTGGCAGAATGACTCCACTCATGGAACTGATTCACACACCAAACAAACTTTGCAGTCGCTGCACGTTGAGATTTGGGCCTAAGAATGCACTACACTTTCAAAGCAAACTACGATTCAAGAAACCCTCTTACAACAAAATGTTAAGAAAGTACTAACACATAGTTGATTGTTCCTCTTACTTAACTTTGGAAGTTGAACAACTTGTTATGTTCAGTGTTGCTCTACTTCAAATTCAAGTTTTGGAAGCAGTTTAACACTGAATTACAGTGGGCGTTTAGAAATATAGCTTACATTCTCAAGATAAGTATGTAGTTTTTCAACCAAAATCTGGAGTTTTCTTTGGAATATCAGAAAGATCTTTGGCAGAATGACTCCACTCATGGGAACTGATTCACACACCAAAACAAACTTTGCAGTAGCTGCAAGTTGAGTTTTGGGCCTACGAATGCACTACACTTTCAAAGCAAACTACGATTCAGGAAACCCTCTTACAACAAAATGTTAAGAAAGTACTAACACATAGTTGATTGTTCCTCTTACGTAACTTTGGAAGTTGAACAACCTGTTATGTTCAGTGTTGCTCTACTTCAAATTCAAGTTTTGAAGCAGTTTAACACTGAATTACAGTGGGCGTTTATAAATATAGCTTACATTCTCAAGATAAGTATGTAGTTTTTCCACCAAAATCTGGAGTTTTCTTTGGAATATCAGAAAGATCTTTGGCAGAGTGACTCCACTCATGGAACTGATTCACACACCAAACAAACTTTGCAGTAGCTGCAAGTTGAGTTTTGGGCCTAAGAATGCCCTACACTTTCAAAGCAAACTACGATTCAAGAAACCTTCTTACAACAAAATGTTAAGAAAGTACTAACACATAGTTGATTGTTCCTCTTACTTCACTTTGGAAGTTGAACAACCTGTTATGTTCAGTGTTACTCTACTTCAAATTCAAGTTTTGGAAGCAGTTTAACACTGAATTACAGTGGGCGTTTAGAAATATAGCTTACATTCTCAAGATAAGTATGTAGTTTTTCAACCAAAATCTGGAGTTTTCTTTGGAATATCAGAAAGATCTTTGGCAGAATGACTCCACTCATGGAACTGATTCACACACCAAACAAACTTTGCAGTAGCTGCAAGTTGAGTTTTGGGCCTAAGAATGCACTACACTTTCAAAGCAAACTACGATTCAAGAAACCTTCTTACAACAAAATGTTAAGAAAGTACTAACACATAGTTGATTGTTCCTCTTACTTAACTTTGGAAGTTGAACAACCTGTTATGTTCAGTGTTGCTCTACTTCAAATTCAAGTTTTGGAAGCAGTTTAACACTGAATTACAGTGGGCGTTTAGAAATATAGCTTACATTCTCAAGATAAGTATGTAGTTTTTCAACCAAAATCTGGAGTTTTCTTTGGAATATCAAAGAAAGATGTTGGCAGAATGACTCCACTCATGGAACTGATTCACACACCAAACAAACTTTGCAGTAGCTGCAAGTTTAGTTTTGGGCCTAAGAATGCACTACACTTTCAAAGCAAGCTACGATTCAAGAAACCCTCTTACAACAAAATGTTAAGAAAGTACTAACACATAGTTGATTGTTCCTCTTACTTTGGAAGTTGAACAACCTGTTATGTTCAGTGTTGCTCTACTTCAAATTCAAGTTTTGGAAGCAGTTTAACACTGAATTACAGTGGGCGTTTAGAAATATAGCTTACATTCTCAAGATAAGTATGTAGTTTTTCAACCAAAATCTGGAGTTTTCTTTGGAATATCAGAAAGATCGTTGGCAGAATGACTCCACTCATGGAACTGATTCACACACCAAACAAACTTTGCAGTAGCTGCAAGTTGAGTTTTGGGCCTAAGAATGCACTACACTTTCAAAGCAAACTACGATTCAAGAAACCTTCTTACAACAAAATGTTAAGAAAGTACTAACACATAGTTGATTGTTCCTCTTACGTAACTTTGGAAGTTGAACAACCTGTTATGTTCAGTGTAGCTCTACTTCAAATTCAAGTTTTGGAAGCAGTTTAACACTGAATTACAGTGGGCGTTTAGAAATATAGCTTACATTCTCAAGATAAGTATGTAGTTTTTCAACCAAAATCTGGAGTTTTCTTTGGAATATCAGAAAGATCTTTGGCAGAATGACTCCACTCATGGAACTGATTCACACACCAAACAAACTTTGCAGTAGCTGCAAGTTGAGTTTTGGGCCTAAGAATGCACTAAACTTTCAAAGCAAACTACGATTCAAGAAACCCTCTTACAACAAAATGTTAAGAAAGTACTAACACATAGTTGATTGTTCCTCTTACTTAACTTTGGAAGTTGAACTACTTGTTATGTTCAGTGTTGCTCTACTTCAAATTCAAGTTTTGGAAGCAGTTTAACACTGAATTACAGTGGGCGTTTAGAAATATAGCTTACATTCTCAAGATAAGTATGTAGTTTTTCAACCAAAATCTGGAGTTTTCTTTGGAATATCCGAAAGATCTTTGGCAGAATGACTCCACTCATGGAACTGATTCACACACCAAACAAACTTTGCAGTAGCTGCAAGTTGAGTTTTGGGCCTAAGAATGCACTACACTTTCAGAGCAAACTACGATTCAAGAAACCTTCTTACAACAAAATGTTAAGAAAGTACTAACACATAGTTGATTGTTCCTCTTACTTAACTTTGGAAGTTGAACAACTTGTTATGTTCAGTGTTGCTCTACTTCAAATTCAAGTTTTGGAAGCAGTTTAACACTGAATTACAGTGGGCGTTTAGAAATATAGCTTACATTCTCAAGATAAGTATGTAGTTTTTCAACCAAAATCTGGAGTTTTCTTTGGAATATCAGAAAGATCTTTGGCAGAATGACTCCACTCATGGAACTGATTCACACACCAAACAAACTTTGCAGTAGCTGCAAGTTGAGTTTTGGGCCTAAGAATGCACTACACTTTCAAAGCAAACTACGATTCAAGAAACCTTCTTACAACAAAATGTTAAGAAAGTACTAACACATAGTTGAGTGTTCCTCTTAACTTTGGAAGTTGAACAACCTGTTATGTTCAGTGTAGCTCTACTTCAAATTCAAGTTTTGGAAGCATTTTAACACTGAATTACAGTGGGCGTTTAGAAATATAGCTTACATTCTCAAGATAAGTATGTAGTTTTTCCACCAAAATCTGGAGTTTTCTTTGGAATATCAGAAAGATCTTTGGCAGAATGACTCCACTCATGGAACTGATTCACACACCAAACAAACTTTGCAGTAGCTGCAAGTTGAGTTTTGGGCCTAAGAATGCACTACACTTAGCAAAGTACGATTAAAGAAAACCTCTTAAAACAAAATGTTAAGAAAGTACTAACACATAGTTGATTGTTCCTCTTACTTAACTTTGGAAGTTGAACAACTTGTTATGTTCAGCGTTGCTGTACTTCAAATTCAAGTTTTGGAAGCAGTTTAACACTGTATTACAGTGGGCGTTTAGAAATATTGCTTACTTTCTCAAGATAATTATGTAGTTCTTCAACCAAAATCTGGAGTTTTCTTTGGAATATCAGAAAGATCTTTGGCAGAATGACTCCACTCATGGAATGGATTTCACTTCTAATCAACCTTGCAGTAGCTGCAAATTGAGTTTTGGGCCTAAGAATGCACTACACTTTCAAAGCAAACTACGATTCAAGAAACCCTCTTACAACAAAATGTTAAGAACGCACTAACACATAGTTGATTGTTCCTCTTACTTAACTTTGGAAGTTGAACTACTTGTTATGTTCAGTGTTGCTCTACTTCAAATTCAAGTTTTGGAAGCAGTTTAACACTGAATTACAGTGGCCGTTTAGAAATATAGCTTACATTCTCAAGATAAGTATGTAGTTTTTCAACCAAAATCAGGAGTTTTCTTTGGAATATCAGAAAGATCTTTGGCAGAATGACTCCACTCATGGAACTGATTCACACAACAAACAAACTTTGCAGTAGCTGCAAGTTGAGTTTTGGGCCTAAGAATGCACTACACTTTCAAACCAAACTACGATTCAAGAAACCTCCTTACAACAAAATGTTAAGAAACAACTAACACACACTTGATTGTTCTTCTTACTTCACTTTGGCAGTTGAACTACTTGTTATGTTCAGTGTTGCTCTACTTCAAATTCAAGTTTTGGAAGCAGTTTAACATTGAATTACAGTGGGCGTTTAGAAATATAGCTTACATTCTCAAGATAAGTATGTAGTTTTTCAAACAAAATCTGGAGTTTTCTTTGGAATATCAGAAAGATCTTTGGCAGAATGACTCCACTCATGGAACTGATTCACACACCAAACAAACTTTGCAGTAGCTGCAAGTTGAGTTTTGGGCCTAAGAATGCACTACACTTTCAAAGCAAACTACGATTCAAGAAACCCTCTTACAACAAAATGTTAAGAAAGTACTAACACATAGTTGATTGTTCCTCTTACTTAACTTTGGAAGTTGAACAACCTGTTATGTTCAGTGTTGCTCTACTTCAAATTCAAGTTTTGGAAGCAGTTTAACACTGAATTACAGTGGGCGTTTAGAAATATAGCTTACATTCTCAAGATAAGTATGTAGTTTTTCAACCAAAATCTGGAGTTTTCTTTGGAATATCAGAAAGATCTTTGGCAGAATGACTCCACTCATGGAACTGATTCACACACCAAACAAACTTTGCAGTAGCTGCAAGTTGAGTTTTGGGCCTAAGAATGCACTACACTTTCAAAGCACACTACAAATCAAGAAACCCTCTTACAACAAAATGTTAAGAAAGTACTAACACATAGTTGATTGTTCCTCTTACTTAACTTTGGAAGTTGAACAACCTGTTATGTTCAGTGTTGCTCTACTTCAAATTCAAGTTTTGGAAGCAGTTTAACACTGAATTACAGTGGGCGTTTAGAAATGTAGCTTACATTCTCAAGATAAGTATGTAGTTTTTCAACCAAAATCTGGAGTTTTCTTTGGAATATCAGAAAGATCTTTGGCAGAATGACTCCACTCATGGAACTGATTCACACACCAAACAAACTTTGCAGTAGCTGCAAGTTGAGTTTTGGGCCTAAGAATGCACTACACTTTCAAAGCAAACTACGATTCAAGAAACCCTCTTACAACAAAATGTTAAGAAAGTAGTAACACATAGTTGATTGTTCCTCTTACTTAACTTTGGAAGTTGAACAACCTGTTATGTTCAGTGTTGCTCTACTTCAAATTCAAGTTTTGGAAGCAGTTTAACACTGAATTACAGTGGGCGTTTAGAAATGTAGCTTACATTCTCAAGATAAGTATGTAGTTTTTCAACCAAAATCTGGAGTTTTCTTTGGAATATCAGAAAGATCTTTGGCAGAATGACTCCACTCATGGAACTGATTCACACACCAAACAAACTTTGCAGTAGCTGCAAGTTGAGTTTTGGGCCTAAGAATGCACTACACTTTCAAAGCAAACTACGATTCAAGAAACCCTCTTACAACAAAATGTTAAGAAAGTACTAACACATAGTTGATTGTTCCTCTTACTTAACTTTGGAAGTTGAACAACTTGTTAT
>AAPY01483132.1:0-10223 GCA_000181375.1 Tupaia belangeri
TACTGCAGATTTAGTCCCAAAGGAAATTTGCAGCTACTGCAAAGCTTCTTAGGTGTGAAAATCAGCTCCATGAGTGGAGTCATTTTGCCAAAAACCTTTCTGATATTCCAAACAATACGCCAGATTTAGGCTGAAAAACTACATACTTATCTTGAAAAAGTAGGCTTTATCACTAAGCGCCCACTGTAATACAGTTTTAAACAGCTTCCAAAAATTGAAGTTGAAGTAGAGCTTCACTGAACATCACAAGTTATTCAACTTACAAAGTTAAGTAAGTGGCACAATCAAGTTTGTGTTAGTTCTTTCTTAAAGTCTCGTAGTAAGATCGTTTTTGTAATCGCAGTTTGCTTTGAACGTGTACTGCAGATTTAGTCCCAAAGGAAATTTGCAGCTACTGCAAAGCTTCTTAGGTGTGAAAATCAGCTCCATGAGTGGAGTCATTTTGCCAAAAACCTTTCTGATATTCCAAACAATACGCCAGATTTAGGCTGAAAAACTACATACTTATCTTGAGAAAGTAGGCTTTATCGCTAAACGCCCACTGTAATACAGTTTTAAACAGCTTCCAAAAATTGAAGTTGAAGTAGAGCTTCACTGAACATCACAAGTTATTCAACTTACAAAGTTAAGTAAGTGGAACAATCAAGTTTGTGTTAGTTCTTTCTTAACATTTCGTTGTAAGAGGTTTTCTTTAATCGTTGTTTGCTTTCAAAGTGTAGTTCATTCTTAGTCCCAAAACTCAACATGCCGCTACTGCCAATGTTGTTATGTGTGGAAATCAGCTCCATGAGTGGAGTCATTCTGCCAAAGATCTTTCTGAAATTCCAAAGAATACGCCAGATTTTTGCTGAAAAACGACATACTTATCTTGAGAAAGTAAGCTTTATTTCTACACGCCCACTGTAATACACTGTTAAAGAGCTTCCAAAACTTGAAGTTGAAGAAGAGCTTCATTGAACATCACAAGTTATTCAACGTACAAAGTTAAGTAAGTGGAACAATCAAGTTTGTGTTAGTTTTCTCTTAACATTTCGTTCTAAGAGGATTTCTTTAATCCTAGTTTGCTTTCAAAGTGTAGTGTGTTCGTAGGCCCAAAACTCAACTTGTAGCTACTGCAAAGTTTGTTAGGTGTGAAAATCAGCTCCATGAGTGGAGTCGTTCTGCCAAAGATCTTTCTGATATTCTAATGTACACGAAAGATTTTGGCTGAAACAATACGTACATATCTTGAGAAATTAAGCTGTATTTCTAAACGCCCACTCTAATACAATGTTAAACAGCTTCCAAAACATGAAGTTGAAGTAGAGCTTCACTGAACATCACAAGTTATTCAACTTAAAAAGTTAAGTAAGTGGAACAAACAAGTTTGTGTTAGGTCTTTGTTAACATTTCGTAGTAAGATGGTTTTTTTCATCGTAGTTTGCTTTGAAAATGTAGTGCATTCTTAGTCCCAAAACTCAACTTGCAGCTACAGCAAAGTTTGTTAGGTTTGAAAACCAACTCCATGAGTGCAGTCATTCTACCAAAGATCTTTCTGATATTCCAAAGAATACGCCAGATTTAGGATGAAAAAGTCCATACTTATCTTGAGAAAGTAAGCTTTATTTCTAAACTCCCAGTGTATTACAGAGTTAAACACCTTACAAAACGTCAAGTTGAAGTAGACCTTCACTGAACATCACAAGTTATTCAACGTACAAAGTTAAGTAGTGGAACAATCAAGTTTGTGTTAGGTCTTTGTTAACATTTCGTAGTAAGATGGTTTTTTTCTTCGTAGTTTGCTTTGAAAATGTAGCGCATTCTTAGTCCCAAAACTCAACTTGTAGCTACTGCAAAGTTTGTTAGGTGTGAAAATCAGCTCCATGAGTGGAGTCGTTCTGCCAAAGATCTTTCTGATATTCTAATGTACACGAAAGATTTTGGCTGAAACAATACGTACTTATCTTGAGAAAGTAAGCTGTATTTTTAAACGCCCACTCTAATACAATGTTAAACAGCTTCCAAAACATGAAGTTGAAGTAGAGCTTCACTGAACATCACAAGTTATTCAACTTACAAAGTTAAGTAAGTGGAACAATCAAGTTTGTGTTAGGTCTTTGTTAACATTTCGTAGTAAGATGGTTTTTTTCATCGTAGTTTGCTTTGAAAATGTAGTGCATTCTTAGTCCCAAAACTCAACTTGCAGCTACAGCAAAGTTTGTTAGGTTTGAAAACCAACTCCATGAGTGCAGTCATTCTACCAAAGATCTTTCTGATATTCCAAAGAATACGCCAGATTTAGGGCTGAAAAACTCCATACTTATCTTGAGAAAGTAAGCTTTATTTCTAAACGCCCACTGTAATACAGTTTTAAACAGCTTCCAAAAATTGAAGTTGAAGTAGAGCTTCACTGAACATCACAAGTTATTCAACTTACAAAGTTTAGTAAGTGGAACAATCAAGTTTGTGTTAGTTCTTTCTGAAAGTCTCGTAGTAAGATCGTTTTTGTAATCGCAGTTTGCTTTGAAAGTGTACTGCAGATTTAGTCCCAAACGAAATTTGCAGCTACTGCCAAGCGTCTTAGGTGTAAAAATCAACTCCATGAATGGAGTCATTTTGCCAAAAACCTTTCTGATATTCCAAACAATACGCCAGATTTAGGCTGAAAAAATCCATACTTATCTTGAGAAAGTAGGCTTTATCTCTAAACGCCCACTGTAATACAGTTTTAAACAGCTTCCAAAAATTGAAGTTGAAGTAGAGCTTCACTGAACATCACAAGTTATTCAACTTACAAAGTTAAGTAAGTGGAACAATCAAGTTTGTGTTAGTTCTTTCTTAACATTTCCTTGTAAGAGGTTTTCTTTAATCGTTGTTTGCTTTCAAAGTGTAGTTCATTCTTAGTCCCAAAACTCAACATGCCGCTACTGCCAATGTTGTTATGTGTGGAAATCAGCTCCATGAGTGGAGTCATTCTGCCAAAGATCTTTCTGAAATTCCAAAGAATACGCCAGATTTTTGCTGAAAAACGACATACTTATCTTGAGAAAGTAAGCTTTATTTCTACACGCCCACTGTAATACACTGTTAAAGAGCTTCCAAAACTTGAAGTTGAAGTAGAGCTTCATTGAACATCACAAGTTATTCAACGTACAAAGGTAAGTAAGTGGAACAATCAAGTTTGTGTTAGGTCTTTGTTAACATTTCGTAGTAAGATGTTTTTTTCTTCGTAGTTTGCTTTGAAAATGTAGTGCATTCTTAGTCCCAAAACTCAACTTGTAGCTACTGCAAAGTTTGTTAGGTGTGAAAATCAGCTCCATGAGTGGAGTCGTTCTGCCAAAGATCTTTCTGATATTCTAATGTACACGAAAGATTTTGGCTGAAACAATACGTACTTATCTTGAGAAAGTAAGCTGTATTTTTAAACGCCCACTCTAATACAATGTTAAACAGCTTCCAAAACATGAAGTGGAAGTAGAGCTTCACTGAACATCACAAGTTATTCAACTTACAAAGTTAAGTAAGTGGAACAATCAAGTTTGTGTTAGTTCTTTCTTAAAGTCTCGTAGTAAGATCGTTTTAGTAATCGCAGTTTGCTTTGAACGTGTACTGCAGATTTAGTCCCAAAGGAAATTTGCAGCTACTGCAAAGCTTCTTAGGTGTGAAAATCAGCTCCATGAGTGGAGTCATTTTGCCAAAAACCTTTCTGATATTCCAAACAATACGCCAGATTTAGGCTGAAAAACTACATACTTATCTTGAGAAAGTAGGCTTTATCTCTAAACGCCCACTGTAATACAGTTTTAAACAGCTTCCAAAAATTGAAGTTGAAGTAGAGCTTCACTGAACATCACAAGTTATTCAACTTACAAAGTTAAGTAAGTGGAACAATCAAGTTTGTGTTAGTTCTTTCTTAACATTTCGTTGTAAGAGGTTTTCTTTAATCGTTGTTTGCTTTCAAAGTGTAGTTCATTCTTAGTCCCAAAACTCAACATGCCGCTACTGCCAATGTTGTTATGTGTGGAAATCAGCTCCATGAGTGGAGTCATTCTGCCAAAGATCTTTCTGAAATTCCAAAGAATACGCCAGATTTTTGCTGAAAAACGACATACTTATCTTGAGAAAGTAAGCTTTATTTCTACACACCCACTGTAATACACTGTTAAAGAACTTCCAAAAATTGAAGTTGAAGTAGAGCTTCATTGAACATCACAAGTTATTCAACGTACAAAGTTAAATTAGTGCAACAGTCAAGTATGTGTTAGTTCTTTCTTTACATTTCGTAGTAAAATGGTTTTTGTAATCGTAGTTTGCTTTGAAAGTGTAGTGCGTTCTTAGGCCTAAAACTCAACTTGAAACTACTGAAAAGTTTGTACGTGAGAAAATCAGCTCCATGAGTGGAGTCATTCTGCCAAAGTTCTTTCTGATATTCCAAAGAATACGCCAGATTTAGGCCGAAAAATTACATACTTATCTTGAGAAAGTAAGCTTTAATTCTAAACGACCACTGTATTACAGTGTTAACCTGCTTCCAAAACTGGGAAGTTGAAGTAGAGCTTCACTGAACATCACAAATTATTCAACTTACAAAGTTAAGTAAGTGAAACAATCAGTCTGTGTTAGTTCTTTCTTAACATTTAGTAGTACAGAGTTTCTTTAATCGTAGTTTGCTTTGAAAGTGTATTCATTCTTAGGTACCAAACTCAAATTGCAGCTACTGCAAAGTTTGTTGGTGTGAAAATCAGGTCCATGAGTGGAGTCATTCTTTCAAAGCTCTTTCTCATATTCGAAAGAATATGCCAGATTTAGGCTGAAAAACTACATGCTTATCTTGAGAATGCAAGCTTTATTTCTAAACTCCAACTGTAATACAGTATTAAACAGCTTCCAAAACTTGAAGTTGAAGTAGAGCTTCATTGAACATCACAAGTTATTCAACTTACAAAGTTAAGTAAGTGGAACAATCAAGTTTGTGTTAGTTCTTTCGTAATGTTTCGTAATAAGATGGTTTTTTTACTCATAGCTTGCTTTGAAAGTGTAGTGCATTCTTACTCCCAAAACTTAACTTGCAGCTCCGGCAAAGTTCGTTAGGTTTGAAAATCAGCTCCATGAGGTGAGTCATTCTGCCAAAGATCTTTCTGATATTCCAAAGAATATGCCAGATTTAGGCTGAATATCTACAACCTTATCTACGAAAGTAAGATTTATTTCTATACGCCCACTCTATTACAGTGTTAAACAGCTTCCAAAACTTGACGTTGAAGTAGAGCTTCATTGCACATCACAAGTTAGTCAACTTACAAAGTTAAGTAAGTGGAACAATCAAGTTTGTGTTAGTTCTTTCTTTACATTTAGTTGTAAGAGGGTTTCTTTAATCGTAGTTTTCTTTGAAAGTGTAGTTCATTCATAGGCACAAAACGCAAATTGCAACTACTGGAAAGATTGTTAGGTATGTAAATCAGCTCCATGAGTTGAGTCATTCTGCCAAAGATCTTTCTGATATTCCAAAGAATATGAGAGATTTTGGCTGAAAAACTGCATACTTATCTTTGAAAGTAAGATTTCTTTCTATACGCCAACTGTATTACAGTGTTAAACAGCTTCCAAACCTTGAAGTTGAAGTAGAGCTTCATTGAACATCACAAGTTATTCAACGTACAAAGTTAAATTAGTGCAACAGTCAAGTATGTGTTAGTTCTTTCTTAACATTTCGTAGTAAAATGGTTTTTGTAATCGTAGTTTGCTTTGAAAGTGTAGTGCGTTCTTAGGCCTGAAACTCAACTTGCAGCTACTGGAAAGTTTGTAGGTGTAAAAATCAGCTCCATGAGAGGAGTCATTCTGCCAAAGATCTTTCTGATATTCCAAAGAATACGCCAGATTTAGGCTGAAAAATTACATACTTATCTTCGAAAGTAAGATTTCTTTCTATACGCCCACTCTATTACAGTGTTAAACAGCTTCCAAAACTTGAAGTTGAAGTAGAGCTTCATTGCACATCACAGGTTATTCAACTTACAAAGTTAAATAAGTGGAAAATCAAGTTTGTGTTAGTTCTTTCTTCACATTTCGTAGTAACTTGGTTTTTGTAATCGTAGTTTGCTTTTTGAAAGTGTAGTGCATTCTTACTCCCAAAACTCAACTTGCAGCTACTGCAAAGTTTGTAGGTGAGAAAATCAGCTCCATGAGAGAAGTCATTCTGCCAAAGTTCTTTCTGATATTCCAAAGAATACGCCAGATTTAGGCCGAAAAAATACATACTTATCTTGAGAAAGTAAGCTTTAATTCTAAGCGACCACTGTATTACAGTGTTAACCTGCTTCCAAAACTGGAAGTTGAAGTAGAGCTTCACTGAACATCACAAGTTATTCAACTTACAAAGTTAAGTAAGTGAAACAATCAAGTTTGTGTTAGTTCTTTCTTAACATTTAGTTGTACAGAGTTTCTTTAATCGTAGTTTGCTTTGAAAGTGTAATTCATTCTTAGCTACCAAACTCAAATTGCAGCTACAGCAAAGTTGGTTAGGTTTGAAAATCAGGTCCATGAGTGGAGTCATTCTTTCAAAGCTCTTTCCGATATTCCAAGGAATACGCCAGATTTAGGCTGAAAAACTACATGCTTATCTTGAGAATGCAAGCTTTATTTCTAAACTACAACTGTAATACAGTGTTAAACAGCTTCCAAAACTTGAAGTTGAAGTAGAGCCTCACTGAACATCACAGGTTATTCAACATCCAAACTTAAGTAAGTGGAACAATCAAGTTTGTGTTAGTTCTTTCGTAATGTTTCGTAATAAGATGTTTTTTTTACTCGCAGTTTGCTTTGAAAGTGTAGTGCATTCTTACTGCCAAAACTCAACTTGCAGCTCCGGCAAAGTTCGTTAGGTTTGAAAATCAGCTCCATGAGGTGAGTCATTCTGCCAAAGATCTTTCTGATATTCCAAGGAATACGCCCAATTTTGGCTGAAAAATTACATCCTTATCTTCGAAAGTAAGATTTCCTTCTATAAGCCCACTCTATTACAGTGTTAAACAGCTTCCAAAACTTGAAGTTGAAGTACAGCTTCATTGAACATCACAAGTTATTCAACTTACAAAGTTAAATAAGTGGAAAATCAAGTTTGTGTAAGTTCATTCTTCACATTTCGTAGTAACTTGGTTTTTATAATCGTAGTTTGCTTTTTGAAAGTGTAGTGCATTCTTACTCCCAAAACTCAACTTGCAACTACTGCAAAGTTTGTTAGGTTTGAAAATCAGCTCCATGAGTTGAGTCATTCTGCCAAAGATATTTCTGATATTCCGAAGAATATGCCAGATATAGGCTGAAAATCTACAAACTTATCTGCGAAAGTAAGATTTATTTCTATACGCCCACTCTATTGCAGTGTTAAACAGTTTCCAAAACTTGAAGTTGAAGTAGAGCTTCATTGAACATCACAAGTTATTCAACGAACAAAGGTAAGTAAGTGGAACAATCAAGTTTGTGTTAGGTCTTTGTTAACATTTCGTAGTAAGATGGTTTTTTTCTTCGTAGTTTGCTTTGAAAATGTAGTGCATTCTTAGTCCCAAAACTCAACTTGTAGCTACTGCAAAGTTTGTTAGGTGTGAAAATCAGCTCCATGAGTGGAGTCGTTCTGCCAAAGATCTTTCTGATATTCTAATGTACACGAAAGATTTTGGCTGAAACAATACGTACTTATCTTGAGAAAGTAAGCTGTATTTCTAAATGCCCACTCTAATACAATGTTAAACAGTTTCCAAAACATGAAGTGGAAGTAGAGCTTCACTGAACATCACAAGTTATTCAACTTACAAAGTTAAGTAAGTGGAACAATCAAGTTTGTGTTAGGTCTTTGTTAACATTTCGTAGTAAGATGGTTTTTTTCATCGTAGTTTGCTTTGAAAATGTAGTGCATTCTTAGTCCCAAAACTCAAATTGAAGCTACAGCAAAGTTTGTTAGGTTTGAAAATCAACTCCATGAGTGGAGTCATTCTACCAAAGATCTTTCTGATATTCCAAAGAATACGCCAGATTTAGGCTGAAAATGTCCATACTTATCTTGAGAAAGTAAGCTTTATTTCTAAACTCCCAGTGTATTACAGAGTTAAACAGCTTCCAAAACGTCAAGTTGAAGTAGAGCTTCACTGAACATCACAAGTTATTCAACATACAAAGTTAAGTAAGTGGAACAATCAAGTTTGTCTTAGTTCTTTCTTAACATTTCCTTGTAAGAAACTTTCTTTAATCGTCGTTTGTTTGAAAGTGTAGTGCGTTCTTAGTCCCAAAACTCAATGTGCAGCTACTGCAAAGTTTATTAGGTGGGAAAATCAGCTCCATGAGTGGAGTCATTCTGCTAAGATCTTTCTGATATTCCAAAGAATACGCCAGATTTAGGCTCAAAAACTACATACTTATCTTGAGAAAGTAAGCTTTATTTCTAAACGCCCACTGTAATACAGTTTTAAACAGCTTCCAAAAATTGAAGTTGAAGTAGAGCTTCACTGAACATCACAAGTTATTCAACTTACAAAGTTAAGTAAGTGGAACAATCAAGTTTGTGTTAGTTCTTTCTTAAAGTCTCGTAGTAAGATCGTTTTTGTAATCCCAGTTTGCTTTGAACGTGTACTGCAGATTTAGTCCCAAAGGAAATTTGCAGCTACTGCAAAGCTTCTTAGGTGTGAAAATCAGCTCCATGAGTGGAGTCATTTTGCCAAAAACCTTTCTGATATTCCAAACAATACGCCAGATTTAGGCTGAAAAACTACATATTATCTTGAGAAAGTAGGCTTTATCTCTAAACGCCCACTGTAATACAGTTTTAAACAGCTTCCAAAAATTGAAGTTGAAGTAGAGCTTCACTGAACATCACAAGTTATTCAACTTACAAAGTTAAGTAAGTGGAACAATCAATTTGTGTTAGTTCTTTCTTAACATTTCCTTGTAAGAGGTTTTCTTTAATCGTTGTTTGCTTTCAAAGTGTAGTTCATTCTTAGTCCCAAAACTCAACATGCCGCTACTGCCAATGTTGTTATGTGTGGAAATCAGCTCCATGAGTGGAGTCATTCTGCCAAAGATCTTTCTGAAATTCCAAAGAATACGCCAGATTTTTGCTGAAAAACGACATACTTATCTTGAGAAAGTAAGCTTTATTTCTACATGCCCACTGTAATACAGTGTTAAAGAGCTTCCAAAACTTGAAGTTGAAGTAGAGCTTCATTGAACATCACAAGTTATTCAACGTACAAAGTTAAGTAAGTGGAACAATCAAGTTTGTGTTAGTTTTCTCTTAACATTTCGTTGTAAGAGGATTTCTTTAATCGTAGTTTGCTTTCAAAGTGTAGTGTGTTCGTAGGCCCAAAACTCAACTTGTAGCTACTGCAAAGTTTGTTAGGTGTGAAAATCAGCTCCATGAGTGGAGTCATTCTGCAAAGATCTTTCTGATATTCCAAAGAATACGCCAGATTTAGGCTCAAAAACTACATACTTATCTTGAGAAAGTAAGCTTTATTTCTAAACGCCCACTGTAATACAGTTTTAAACAGCTTCCAAAAATTGAAGTTGAAGTAGAGCTTCACTGAACATCACAAGTTATTCAACTTACAAAGTTAAGTAAGTGGAACAATCAAGTTTGTGTTAGTTCTTTCTGAAAGTCTCGTAGTAAGATCGTTTTTGTAATCGCAGTTTGCTTTGAACGTGTACTGCAGATTTAGTCCCAAACGAAATTTGCAGCTACTGCAAAGCTTCTTAGGTGTGAAAATCAGCTCCATGAGTGGAGTCATTTTGCCAAAAACCTTTCTGATATTGCAAACGAAACACCAGAATTTCGGCTGTAAAATCTACATAATTATATTGATATAAGTAGGCTTTATCAGAAAACGGCCCCCAGGAATAAGAAATTAAAACAAAATTCAAAAGAATGAAATAGAGGTTGAGGGTCCCGCACCCCCCCACCACATCCAACTCACAAAGTTAATATGGTATATAATTCTATATAAGATAGATAGATGGAAAAATATTCACATATAAACATTTTCCCCGGGTGGAGTTTTGCTTAAAAAATGAGTTTGGGGTTTGTGCTACAATTATTGTTGTGATGCCTCTCTATCTTCTCTCTCCGCTGCCTCTCTCTCCCCTGGTTTGTTTGAGTGAAATAATTTTTTATTTTCTTTAAATCTTTTTTTTATTGTTTTCCTTCTTTTCTCTTTCTTTTTTTTTTTTTGTTTGTTTGGTTTTTTTTTTTTTTTTTT
>AAPY01484091.1:0-10116 GCA_000181375.1 Tupaia belangeri
AACCATGTCACTGGAGTTACCTTAATTCCAAATACGGTAAATATTGAGGCTATTTATCATGAACTCAGTTCCCTACTTTAAGAGGGTCCTGACTCCCAAGGCCAGCAACAGGTCCAGAGACACATGACCAAGGTGGAGGTCCTAGAACAAGAACCCATCCCTTGTTCCCATCATTTCAGTGTACACCTGAGAAGGTCACCTTTGTTTTTGCCTGAGTTTTTGGGTCCCTTCAGAGTCTAGGATAATTCAGAACATGAAGGATACAGAGATGGTTGTAATATATCCATACAAACCTGTGAAGTTGAACAACCTCAGATGAAGAAGATAAAGAAGCAATGAGCAGCAAGCCTGTCTACAACTAGGATGGACTTAGGCTGACCTGCACAATGCATCCAGGGACTGAGGTGAGAACACAATGGTCCTGCTATCTCAGCCTGACACAGGAAACTAACAATTCTGGCTCCAGAGTGTCCACAGGACTGGCCAAGGCTCCTTTGGGTCTGCATTGTGGAGACTTCCTATGCCCAATCCTGCCTTTACTCCCTGCTTTCCACAGGTGTCGATCGCTAATACACACCATGAAATGGCACAACTAGACACAAGTCTTGATCTCTTCACTAGAGACTGGCCTTGCACAGGAACAAATGGTCTGAAGGCATGGAGGGGACCTGGAATAGGCTGTTTTCTGAAAACACAAGTGTTCCTGAACTCTTGGACCTGAAGTTTGGGTTTGCTTTTCATTGTTGACTCACAAGCTCCTGTAAGACCTGGGACTTCTCTGTGCAAAGGTTTAACAAGATGGTTGACAATCTAATCAAGGTCCTGCTCTCTAGCAGCATCTCAAGCCATAACCAGAAAGGAGAAATCCTTTACCTGCAGGTGGGACCTGGGCAACAGGCTGTTTGCTTGTCTGCTGTGGACACCAGCAAGAGCCCAGGGGGATTTGGATTTCTTTTTTCCTAAAATATTTTTAAAAAATCATTTTAAAAAATTTGACCAGAGAGAAAGAGGGAAGGAAAATGAGAAAGTAACCTGCTAGGTCTGGAATTCGAACCATGGTTGGCCACGTGGGAATCCAGTACCCTAACTATCACATCATTTGCTGGCTCTGGGCTTTGGATTTTTTGAAGGAAATTTTTTGCCATGAAACATAGGAGTAAGAATCAGAAGATAGAACTTATTTGGCACTATTTCCCTTTTACCATCTAAGACTGATAGTTTTGAACATTTGTATTACGTCTCTAGAAGAACCAAGGCATTCCACCTCAGTTTCACAGTATGCTTTATATCTTGGTGTGGGAAGTTGTTCTAGCATACATTTTCTCTCCCACATCACCTCTTGTTAACTTTGGTACTCATAAGAGGCCATTAATCTAAATCTGTAGGAAAAAAAGAGACCAGGGATATCATGCCATGTGGCTGCCATGGAGGCCCCAGAGACATCTACCCCTCTTGAGCTTATAGGGTAGCACAAGGATCTAGAAATCTGAGGGTGCTCAACTACTAAAATTTCCTGTTTATGGCCAAAAACATCTTAGTATACAGTTATAGTTCCTTGGTAAAAACTCACAAGATGACTGTCTTTGGTTTGCCTTAGCTCCCTTGATGTAAATGCATATATATGCAAAGATGCATGTCATCTCATTCATGCCCACCCCCCCACACACCCTGCTTCAGTGGAAGAGGGGTTCTTATACAGAAAGGCTAAAGGTCTTTTTAAACCACAGTTGACAGCAACCAAATTTTTCTTAGGGGCTACTGGTCAACTCCAATTCTTCGTATAGTAAATAAACTCTAAGCAGTTGATGCAATCAAGAATTTACTAAAAGAATTCCTGATGTCCTTGAGAGTCAAATGAACTTAAGCTCAGCACTCTATACTAAGACAACTTATGTGAAAATAAGAAAACATTCTGATAAAATGAATGCATTTAACCAATATAGCACAAGAAGACACAGTAAAGAAGAAAGATACCTGGTTATTTACCAAAGTCTAAAATGAGCTCCACAATGAAGTATGTGTGAAAATTTTCCAAGAAGGTTGTGCTATAAAAGTTATACATAAGGCTGGCTCTGTGGCCTGGTGGTTAAGGGAGCCTGACCCCACATGGTTGACTCTGAAGTTTGAGTCCTGGACCTACATGCTTGAGAAACACACTTGGTGCTTGTGCATGCATACCCCAGATCACACAGAAGGGAGAGATGGAGAAGGGATTGGGGTGGAACCATTACCCATGGGAGAGATGCTTTCTCATTTCCCCCATCTCTAATGAGCACATGCATTCTAGAAAAAGTTATAACAGGAAAATCTAGAAGTTGGAAGATTAGCATTATGGCAAAGAACTAGCAGGATTTTGAGTTTTGCGATAAGACAACTAATCAGAATATCAGAAGAGTCAGCTATTGACATACTGCATGTGAAACAAGCTGTTCTACTGTTCTCAATTTTTAAATCGAAACTCCAAGAATAGAGTCAAAGTAATTCAAGAATAAAATCCCATAGAATAGACCCAAAGTAATTTAAATTCTATCTTTGCAATTTCTATGCCATCATTGTCCATTTCAGAACTACCATATAGATGCAGGAATATTAGTACCAAAGGGGCTTATGGCTCACCCAGGCACTGGCCGTGCACATTTCTGATGAGCTAATATTCAATTCTGTGTGGCTGATTTTAACCCAGAGTCATAATTTCTAGACTTAAGATTAAACAAACTCACATGTGGTCAAGTGAACCAATGAAAGTAGAAGGGAGGGAGACAGTAGCAACACATTTGCAGAGTTTGGAAACTCACATGGATTGACCCTTCCAATGAAGGCCTTGACCTGAGCAATACCATCTACCGCTGTAATTTGGAGTGGGGAAATGGTAATGCTATTTTGTTATTTATCAGATTCCCCAAAAGAGAAAAAGAACCTTGGAGAAATGCTTCTCTGACCATGCTGAACAGCAAATAGGAGCCACTGGAAAGCATGGATGCACCGAGCCTGATCCTTTCAGTGCATGGTGCTCATCTAAGGGAAGACCCACAGAATTCTAGTTTGAGGAGCAAAGACTCTTTAGTTCCAGACCTGGCCAGAGACGAATAAGAATCAAATTAAACTGGGAATAAACAAGTGTTATGTGTGTTCACAACATCTTGATTTAGAGTTAGCGAAGTCAGTTTGGCTTAGTCTTATTCATCCAATCATTTTTCATCGGATCATTTCAGACAACAGTGGAGGCAAGAATTAAAAGCCAAAACACTGCATATAGAGGATTGTTCAATTTACTGATATCAAAGCTGGTAAAACTTCTGTATCACCAAGGAGATATCATAGAGACTAGCTGGCCCCATTACTGGAATCTCCCATCTCGTCATGGTTACTATAAGGTTCTCTCAAAGCTGGCATCTTCCCCACATCTTAAATTCACTGGTGCAGGGTATACTGAAAGTCAGAATCCTTCCCATTAGTCAAGAACACTGAAAAGTTAGAGTTAAAGGTTTAGAAAAGCATTTATTTTTTTTGGAGAGATTTTCACTACAGGGCACGTGCTCTCGCCAGACAGAGAGAGAGAGACAGAGACAGAAAGCGAGAAATCACCCCCCAGAGGGGATAGTCACGCTGCAATCCCTTCTCCTCCATTCTCCTCTTGGGATCTTTGGCATGCACGCACACGCGCCTGGCGTGAGTTTTAAGCCACCGGATCCGGGACACGAACCGCGATTGACTATGTGGGAGTCCAGTGACATAGCCATTATGCTAACTGCTGGTTCCCTAGAAAAGCTTCTTGATGCAAGTCTCCCTCATTCTGATTAAGAATTAGTTCTTGTCTAAGTACCTATGACTTTTCATTATTCACAATGCCTTTTATAAGAGAGAGTTTTTACTACATGACATGTGTGCTCACCAGAAGAAGTGAGAAATCAACCCCCTCCCTGGGGGTAAGGGCCATACCACAGTCCCTTCTCTCAAGATTTTGGACATACACAGATGCCGGGCATGAATTTGAAGCCATCAGGTCTGGGACTCAAACTGTGGTTGGCCATGTGGTAGTCCAGTGCCTTTAACCACTGTGCCATCTCTGCTGGTCCCTGAAATGTCTTTTGAAAATGTATTTTTTTTAAACACTCAATTCTATACATCATTTGGTTTGTAAAGAGAATTTACCCAACATGAACTACAACTCAGTTGAGAATACTGTACTCATTATCTTTAGGTAATAAACCATTTCTGTGTACCATGAACGCCTTGCCTATTTTTACATCAATTCCATTTCCTATACTCCTCCCTTCTCCCACCCTACTTCCAATGTCTCCAGCATCCATAACTATTTTCACTGCTTTTACCTGCAATGCCTTTTTAATAAGAAAATCTACACACAAGTGTGTCTACTGTAGTGAACATAATTAGAATTCACATCCCTATTTCCAAAAATCACCTTTCATTAGAATGGGGCAGGATATCTTGGAGAAATGCACAAAGGCTAAAAGTTTTCAGAGGACAAAGTGATCAACTTGAAAGAAAATTTCAGGAACACTACCTAGATGTCATATGAACTCAATCTCTAGGAGACAACTCTAGTATGTCACATTTTGCCATATTACAACTTTAAGTGCTTCAGGAAAATTCAAAGATGGAAAAATGATGTGAGCAGTGGTGGCAGATATCGTCAGCCTCTTAAAAATTTCTGTTCTCCAAGATACACGTGTGGTCCTAGGTCTTAAAAAAAAAAAAAAAAAGAGAGAGAAAAGAAAAAAAAACAAGATGGAGTGTGTAGTCTTCATAACTAGAAGTCACACTTTGTAAAAAGTTATCCAGCTTAGGTGTCTTGTTAAAGTGGTACAAAATAGATGAAGATAGAAAAGTTTGAGCTATGTGTATCTACTTCAGGTGTGTAGAAGAGTTGCCCAAAGGGGATTTGAATAGCTTCTGTGCTTTCAGTTCTGAAAGCTCTAACAGTGACATACACTTCCTACTTGCTCAGTGTTTCAGGATTCTTAACAAGGACTCCAAAATCTGGTGTTCTGTAAGGTTCTCAAGTTCAATTAAAAACCTTCAGAGACCAGTTTGAGGTACATGTTTAAATGGATAACAGACATGGTAAGCAGCTGGCATTTCTGTTTTGTAATGGAGCAGAAATATATTCTCATGAGGACAAATAGTCATCCTGTCAGCTGGCTTCCCAACAACTTCCTGGGTCCCAAAGTCTCTGTGACTGTGGTGAGAGAGCCTGTAACGGGGACATCGTGGAGGTTCATGGCCAAGACTGCCGGTATAGCAGAATCAAAATGGCAGGAACAAATGCCAAGTTTATGCCAGCCTTGTGGCATTCCCAGTAAGACCCTGTGAAGGAATTAACACAGTGAAGACCTCTAGATAGAGTGCTTTCTTTTGCTATGTGAAGTCTTGAGCAATAGGTTTAGATCAAAGGTTGCAATTTTTGGAAACTAAAATATGGTGTTGGAGGCCATTTCAAGCTGAGCACTAAGGCCATGTAAGAGGATGTTTAAGGAAACCACAGAAAACTAGGCCATGATGACTAGTACCACATTTACAACTATGATCCCAAGGGAGGCCTGGACAATGTCTAGTGCCTGAATTCATGAAACCTTCAACACCAATGACTTTCTTGCTGGCATGGTCATTCCTGGTGCCAGAATGGAACATCAGATAGCAGAAGAGTAATTTTGAAGACTATCACCCCTCTACCACTTCCAATTCTTTTTGGTTAACAGAGCCAAGAGAGGTTGAGCTAACTTAGCCTCTGGCTCAAGACAGTGTTGGGCAATAGTTTCCCTGGTTACACTGGAAGTTGGGTTCACCTGAAACTTGACTGTCAGGTAATCAGACAAATCAACATCGAGGAAGAGAGATTCCTCTAGGAGTTATCCACACGAAATCTCCCACTCTCAGATGGTGGTAATTTGTGCTCTTCATGTTCAGATGTCAGATTTAGTAAGATAACTCCAACATAGAAATGAAAAGATAACGAAGTATGAGTAGCCAGAACGGAACTCAGACGAGGCTTCTACCAGATTCACGATTGTCACTATGGAGTCTCTAAAGAGATCAAGTCCCTGTCAGACTGCATTAGTGACTGATGGGCCCTTATCTTCCCCTCATGCCCAGCACCACACAGACAAGAAACCACCATCAACTTTACCTTTTATGTGCTTGCCTTGAGATACCCCACCCCTCACACTGACTTTCTCCTTGAGTTAGGAGAAAAAAGAGACTCTGAAAGACATGGAAAAGTGCTATTTCTTATCCTCAAAGTATAGATGAGAGAAGATTTTAGATGCAGGAGCATGTTAAATGGCAACAAGGGCTTGTAGTCATAAATATAGAACATGGCACTGTCTGTATGACAATTAGCCATCTTTTTCTAAAAGTATATGGTGGGGAGAAAGAAATCTACAGTTTAAGAGGCACAAGACATAGCAACCAATCACAAAATGCTGAGTTTGGACTCAAATTCACATAGCCTGTTAAAACAAGACATGTGACAACTTAGAAGGGTGAAATCTGATAGTTATTTAATACAAAAGACATACTTATATCTGTTTTTAGGTATAATTAAGTATTGTGATGATGGGTTAAAAAGTCCTCATCTCTTTAGATATGTGTACATAATGCAATATTTACATATTGAATAAATTGAAGCTTGCAGTTGGCTTCAAGTGACTCAGGAATGGAAAGTAGGGGGCATATATGGAACAAGATGGTGGTTAACTGCTGGATGGAGTGTGTGAAGGTTAGAACAACTGTCAAGTTTGCTATGCCTGAGGAGTTCTATAACAAAAGTTCATAAGCATAATCAAAGAAATTTCCAGGCCCCACAAAGGCAGAGAAGCTCCATCCTATGTAGGTTCAAAAACTAAAGGAAAGGTTAAAAAAAAAAAAAAAAAAAAAAAAAAAAACATCTGGGGGTTGTCGAAGTCTGCTGCATTCTTTAGTTCAAGGAATGAATCATTTTGGAGGCATTGTAGAATTATTTTCTACCTAAGTCCTTGTTAATGAATATCTATGAGGTCAAGCCAAGGCTCTAGTGCATGATGAGCCTTCATTTACATCAGGGAAATTGAGGCAAAAAAGGACCATCACCTCATCAGCACTTACCACCAGGCCTGTCTCTGATATGAATGACCCTGTAGCATTGAGAGGGTCCCTTTCATGAACAGGGGAAGGAAACTGCAACCCAGGAGCTCATTGACACCAACAGGGGCCTGCCCAGCACAGCAAGAATGCTCCCACCAAGTCTGCACACACATGGATTCCAAAATCAAAGTGAACTCACCCAGGAACCATGGCACCCACAGGGAGGAATGAGCATGAAGCCCAGACCTCCCTCCACAGGATTCCACATCTGCCCACCCCCGTTTTCAAATTACTTCTCAAATGAAGAACAAGTTTAAGATTCCCAAGAACTTGGATGAAGACCTAAAGGGACTTGTCAAGTTAGTCTGTTCTGGCTTTTCCTCCTGCAGGGAGTGGCCATATTTGGGCAAAAAAAAAAAAAAAATTATTTATTTATTTATTTATTCATTTTAATTTGACCAGAGAGAGACACAGAGAAAGTGAGACAGCAAGCTACCAGGTCTGGGACTCGAACCATGGTCGGCCATGTGGGAGTGTCCAGCACCTTAACCACCAGATTGCCTGCTGGTCCCAGCAATAATCTTTAAAGTAGATAAAACAGATGTGCAGGGAGCAAGCAAAAGCTCTAACAAAGACATAAATCTGCTACCATGTTGCAGGGCGGTAGATTGAAGAAAGAGTGCCAGCTAGAGAAAGCCCGGAGAAGCTTGTTTAAAACTATGAGGTGCTAGATGCTTGACAGCTGCAGGCAATAATAGAAAACTCCTGGCTTTATCTTTCCCACAAAAGAAAGAGCATGGAATGGCTCAGGGCCATGGTGTTCTCCATCAGAGATGCATGGACCACCCAATCTAGCTTCTCTGTCTTCCTTTCTCAATCCATCATCCACTCAGGGTTCCGCATCCCTTCCCCTCATGGCTAAAGCATCCTCCCTATGCTCTGTGGGGTCTGAGTTTAGTTTTCAAGGTTGGCATTTCAGATAGACACTAACTTTGCCTTTCCGAGGTTAGGTATAGTTTCTTGCCAACCTCTACATTGAGGACACAGCTACATTTTCCTCTAAAAAGTGGTCATAGCTGATCAAGTTCTTCATTTTCTCCCTACATAAGTAAAACATTTGTTTTCTTACAACTCATACCAAGAATCACAAATCATGACTCTTCCTTAGATGGCAGATACAGCTTTGATAGACCTGGAAAAACTTACTGTAGGCCTTTCTATGAAGCTCCCAGCTTTCCCCCAGAGCCAGGAAGACCAAGAAAGAAAATAGCCAGAAAAATGTCAGATAGTAGCTTTAATATATTTTTTTAGAGATTTTTTTGCTATATGGTGCATATGGTCGCCAGAGAGAAAGTGAAATAACCCTCCAGGGGCATAGCCACACCTCTAATCTTTCTGCATTCTCCTCTCAGGATTTTGGGCATGCATACACATGCACCGGGTATGAGTTTTAAGCCAACGGGTCTGGTACTCGAACAACAGTCGACTATGTGGGAGTCCAGCAACATAACCATTACACCTACTGCTGGTCCCAACAACTGTTCTAAGTCACACCCTAGATCATAATAGACCCAGTTGCTTCCATATGAAAGAGATGCTTATTGGCAATAAAAACTCACTTTCAACCCAAATACTGGGTCTCCCATAGCCCTGTTCTCAGAGGCAAACAAAATTGCTACCTGAGTGGCAAGAATGGTGAGTAATTTTGCCCAGACAGAATGAAAACCAGGTTTATATGACAGAAATTTTTACCCATCTAAGAGCTCAACTCCAAACAGGAAAAGCCACAAAGTGCTTGTGACCTTGAGGTCTAACTCTTCAGATCCAGAGAAGGGAGACAGAGTCTCTGAATGGGGTCAGAGAACTCTACCTTCTGACATGGGAGGTGTTCTTAGCATCATCCTTCCTCAGTGAATTCCTAACAGTCTCAGACTTCCTGTCTAATCACTTCCCATGTATCTTCTTTTGGTTGTTGGGATGGACACAAGACTTGAGCCTTCAAGCTGATACCTCCAAGGATGAACATCAGGATGTTCAAGTTTAGTGAAAACATCTGTGTGCAAGCTACACTGAAATAAAGCCCTGGGGGTGTTTCTCAGTCTATCTCATGTCTCCCCTTGGAGGGCAATTTACTACTCAGCCATAATAACCAACAAAATCCTGGCTTTTGACAGAAAGTGGAAGAATATGGAAGATTTACTGCTGAGTGAGACAAGCCAGGCTACGAAGGAGAGACATTTATGTCCCCACTTAACATATACCGAATATCTGCATTCTATGACTGAAACTGATTGACTAATGGTTGTACAAACACAAGAGATGGGTGTGAATGTCAGATGAGGTGTATGTGGAGGAGTGGGGCCTAACAAAGGACATTTAGACAAGAGATATGGAGGTAGACATTGATGGGATGGGGATGTGTGGCATTACCAGTTGAAGTTTTTTTTTTAATTTATTCATTTTCTACATTAATTCACTATACACCATCACAACACACAAATGAATTTTCCATCCCAAATACACTGTGCATTGGCTCAATCAAGCACATCAACATACATGTTCTCAGCAAAATAATTTTCCAATTCTTATGTCCTGCATACCTTGCCTTTTGTTTTGCCATCCTTGATTCCCCATCCCCCACCCTCTGCTATGTCCCATCCTCCTCCCCCATTGTCCCTGGCATCCACGGCTGCCCTCCATGCCCCCCCCCCATTCAATTGTTCTGCCAATGAACTTAATTAGTCTAAATATATCCAATAGCTAGCACAGCTGACACATACCTATACATGTACCCAAGTCTGACTTTAGGCATAGACCCCAGTGAGTAGAATGAACATTCTATAAAGTAGTACCCAGCTGTGCCCATACAGCTCACTGCAGTCATCAAATGTGCATTTTTTTTCTTTTACAAAATGATACAAACAGTTTTACCGTTTTCTATTTTTTTATTTTTTTTTTATATATTACCTAACATTCTTTCCCTGAGCATCATCACAACATACTAAATGTGTTCCCATCTAGGATAAACTGCAT
>AAPY01484578.1:0-13357 GCA_000181375.1 Tupaia belangeri
TGCCACAATCCCTTATCTTCCATTTCTCCATCCCATTGGGATTCTGTTGCATGCACGCACATAGACCTGGCATATTTTCCAAGCAACAAGGCCTAGGACTTGAATTGCAGTCAGCCATGTGGAATCTGGCTCCCCCAACCAGCAGGTTGTGGAATTGGCCCTTTTTTAGATTTTCTGCACCTATAATCTTATCAAGTGCAACTAGTGGCAGTTTCTTTTCTGAAAGCTGTTTTAATTGGCTTTCTTTTCCTTGTCTTATTTCACAGTGTTGAAATAAGTGATGATAGTGGCGTCCTTATCTTTCCCGATCCGAGAGAACAAGCTTTCAACATTTTTACCACTAAGCATGCTGTTTGCTGTAGATTAAAAAAAAAAAAAAAATCAAGGGACCAGCAGTTAGCGTAATGGGCTATGTTGCTAGACTCCCATGTAGTCGACCTCAGTTTGAGTACCAGACCCAGTGGCTTAAACTCACACTGGGCGCATGTGTGTGCGTGCCCAGGATCCCAAGAAGAGAATGGAGAAGGGATTGTGGCATGGCCATCCCCCTGGGGGGTGATTTCTTGCTTTCTGTCTCTCTGTGTTTCTGTCTTTCTGGCGAGTGCATGAGTCCTATAGCAAAAAAAAAAAAAAAAAAAAAAAAACTCTCCAAAAAAAAAAAATCAATAGACTTTTTTTTTTTAATACATTTTTTTCTTTATTTACATTCATTCACTGTACATCATTATAGCATACAAAATGAGATTTTTCCATTGAGAATACACTGTATATTGGCTCAATCAAGCACATCAACATATGTTATTGTCAACAAATCATTTTCCATTTCTTGTTTTCTGTATATTTTGCCTTTTTTCCCATCCTTGATTCCCTATCTCACCCTCTGCCATCTCCCACCCTCCTCCCACACTGTGTCTGGTATCTATTGTTGCTTTCTATGCCTCCCCCATTTTATTGTTTCACTAAATATCTTAATAAATCTAAATATTTTCAATAGCAAGCACAGCTGATATGTACATATCCATGAACACAAGACTGACTTTAGGCATAAACCTCAGTGAATAGAATGAACATACTGTAAAGTAGCACCTAACTAGGGCTATATAGCTTAACTGCAGTCATCAAATAGGTATTTCTAATGCCTTTTTTTTTCTTCTGAAATTTTTTTTTTATTAATTTACATTCATTCCCTGAGCATCATCACAACATTCTAAATGTGGTTTCCCATCTAGAATATACTATACAGTGGCTTAATAATGCATGTTATCATCCATAATATTCCATTTCTACTTTCATATATATGTTTTTTACCCCATGTCTAGCCCTCTGCCCTATTCCACTCTCTTATTACACTATCTCTGCTGTCTACAGTTGTCTTCAATTCCTTTTCCCCCAACATTTCGTTGATCACACAATATCATAAGTAATCTAACTACTTTCAATAGCAAGATCAGCCGATGGTTTCAAGAAAAGCAGTTTTGAACTGGTAAGGATATTTCTTTGAAACTTAAAGCCTAGAAACAGGTTAATATTCTGTTCAAATAGTCGGAACATGAATCTATTGATAGCTGAAGACAGGACAAAAGTCCTTAAAACCAGACAACAAAGCTTAGAAGAAAAGCAGCAATATTTTAGTCAAGTCATAGGATACTGTTTCATCAGTTCAGTCTCATGTACTTAATCTTTCTTCTGTATCTGTTGAGGTTCGATGTTCCAGATTGAAATCTGGGATGTAATACTCAACTCCAGCTTTTGGCCCTACAATTAAGTTGCCCATTTTCTTAGTTTCTGAACTCTTATTTCTGTGTGTCTGCATTTAATTTTACTGACATAGCACTCCCTTAAGAACTTCTTGGAAGATCCGGTCTGGTGCTGGTAAATTCTTTCAGATTTTGTTTATCTGGGAAGTTCGTGTCTTTTCTTCCCAAATGAACGATAACCTTGCTGGGTACAGAATTCTCGGTTGAAATTGCTTTTCCCTTAATACTTTGAATACATTTTCCCATTCTCTCCTCGCTCTCATTGTTTCCGATGAGAGGTCTGCCGTTAGTCTGATGGGATACCCTTTGTAGGTAACTTGCCTTTTTTCTCTTGCCAGTCTTAGTATCTTGTCTTTGTCTGTAGTTTTGGTCAATCTGGCTATAACGTGTCTTGGAGAAGATCTTCTTGGGTTGATTCTATCTGGGGTCCTCTGTATTTCTTGGGTCTGAATCTTTGAGTGCCTCTCCAGGTTTGGAAAATTTTCTTGTAAGATTTCATGGAATAGATTATCAATGCCCTTATGAGTCTCTTCACCTTCTGGGATGCCTATTATCCGGATGTTTGGACGTTTGATGGTATCTAGTACTTCTCACATATTATTCTCAAATTTTTGGGCCATTTTCTCAGTCTTCATGGTGGATTTTTCTAGGCCTACCATTTTCTCTTCTACATTAGAGATTCTATTTTCTGTATGATCTAGTCTGCTTTTAATACTTTCAAGGGAGATTTTGACTTCTTGTATTATAGCCTTCATCTCTAACAGTTCCATCTGATTCTTTTGTAAAGTGTGAAATTCCTCTTTTAAATCTAGCATGAATTTCCTCACCTCCTGGAACTCTTCAACTCCTTTCTCCTTCCTCTTCAGCAGTTCCTTGCCTCTCTTCTCTTCCATCTCTGTTAGCTTTGCCATTATGAATGTTCTGAATTCTTTATCAGACATTTCCATGATTTCCATTGAACTGTGTGTGGATAAAGAGGAGCTATCCTTTTCCCGTGTGGGAGAGGTATTTTCCTGCTTCCCCATATTTCTTGTGGTCCTGCAGCGATTTCTAGTCATCTGGTGGATGGTTGGTTTCTTCCCAAACTTGTAAGTTCAATCAGAGGGTCGAGGAGTGTGCAGAAAAAGAAGCAGAGAGAGGGAAACAATATCAACAGCAAAAAAACAGACAAGAAACAGTGAAAAATAAGAGAAAAACTTTTAAATAAATCTCAAAAGAAAAATTAATATTCAAAAAATATCAATAAAACTCAAAAATTAGAAAACCGCGTGGCGTGCTAGCACGCCGCGCGAAATGGCTAGATCACAGGAGCCATGGAGCTGTCTGCCTCTTGAAGAAGGGCTGTTCTGGGAGGAGGAGAGGGGATTATTAACAAGATAAAGCGCTAGGTAGGAGGGGCCAAAGGGCCCTGTAAAATGCCTCTCCTTAAAAAAATTCTAAAAAGTAAAAAAATAAAAAAAAAGAGAGAGCGAGAGCGAGAGCGAGGACAGAGACAGACGTAGAGAGAGACAAAGGCAGATAGAGACAGGAGACTTGAAAGGGATCTTCCTACCACGCGGGTTGTGGATGCTGGAGGCCCAGTTATCAGTGGGACATCTTCCTTTCTCCCCAAATGGCTAGATCACAGGAGCCATGGAGCTGTCTGCCTCTTGAAGAAGGGCTGTTCTGGGAGGAGGAGAGGGGATTATTAACAAGATAAAGCGCTAGGTAGGAGGGGCCAAAGGGCCCTGTAAAATGCCTCTCCTTAAAAAAATTCTAAAAAGTAAAAAAATAAAAAAAAAGAGAGAGCGAGAGCGAGAGCGAGGACAGAGACAGACGTAGAGAGAGACAAAGGCAGATAGAGACAGGAGACTTGAAAGGGATCTTCCTACCACGCGGGTTGTGGATGCTGGAGGCCCAGTTATCAGTGGGACATCTTCCTTTCTCCCCAAATGGCTAGATCACAGGAGCCATGGAGCTGTCTGCCTCTTGAAGAAGGGCTGTTCACGCGAGTTTTGGATGCTGGAGGCCCAGTTATCAGTGGGACATCTTCCTTTCTCCCCAAATGGCTAGATCACAGGAGCCATGGAGCTGTCTGCTAGACTTTTTTTTTTAAAACAATTTTAGGTTTGAAGGAAAATCAGGCAAAAAGTAGTCTCCATATAGTCCAGTACATTAGTCTTTTAACTTGATGACTAGTATGTTGTATGTCCCGTTTGAGGCATCTTCTCATGGTAAGATGATGAAGATATTTATTCTGTATTATTTTCTAGAAAAATAAAATATCCACATACTTGAGTTTCTTGGAAGGAATATCAAGATGGACTGTCACTGTAGCATCTTCTAAATCCGTTCCTTTCTTTCTGGGATTGCAATACATATATGCTACTCCTTTTCATTCTGTCTCTGTCACTTATGTTTGTCTTATATTTCCTATTTTCTTTCTCTAAGCATACTTTTGATATTTTCTTTTTATCTATCTTACAGTTTAAACATTCTCTCTTTGGTTGTGTCTAGTGTCCTGTTAAACCAAATCATTAATTTTTTTAAGTTAATTTTATTTTTAAGTTTTAGAATTTGGATTTATTTCTCTTTTGTAATTTATAGTTCTCCGCTACTATTCTCAACTTAAAAAAGAAATTCTTCATATTCTGAATAGTTGAAATCTGATAACTGTTACTTGGCTCTATTTCTGTCATCCATTGTTTATCTTGTTTTTTAATCATACTGTCTCATCTTTTCATGTGCTTTTGCTTTTTTTATTATATGCACAACGTTATGTTTGAAAATTTATAGAAGTAGTTCGAGACCCAAGATGATGCTATCTGCCTCTGAGAAAATGTTCATTTGCTTATATAATTTGAAGCAGGATTCAGCCCCTATGCAAGCTGGACTATTTCTTGTTTATCCTTATTCCTGGGGTGTAGACTTATGAGGTCCCAACACAAAGGTTTACTAGAGCCTCTCATTTTTGGCAATTCCTGAACTCTAACTTTTGTCTCTCTAACCCCTCAAAATGATCAAAATCTCTTCTGATAAAGGTAAAGAGCTGGGGGGAGTTGTTGTGAATATATCCTTTAAAAAATATATAGCATGAAGGATTCCTATGGTATGGAACTGTTCTGTATCTCGAGTGTGGTAGCGGTCGCAAGAATTTATAAATGATAAAATAGCATAGCACAGGTCAATGCACACATACACACATGTACATGTTAAATTGGTAAAATCTGAATAAGGTTGGTGATTGTATCAGTGTAAATTTCTCAGTTGTGCTATTGCATTGTGGGTATGCAGTTGTTACCATTGGTGAAACTAGATGAGGACTACATGGGATCTCTGTGTATTACTTTTTTGTAGACATATACATACATGTTTATATGTGTGTGAATATATCTATAACAAGAAATTTACCATTTTAAACAATGTGAACAATTTTTAGGTGTACAATTCAGTGGCATTAAATATATTTACAGTGTTATACAACCATCATCACTATTGCTTCCAAAACATTTTCATCATCCCTGATAGAAACTCTGTCCCCATGAAATAATAACTCTTTCTTCTCTCTTGCCCCCAGTTCCTGGTAGCCTCTCTTCTACTTTCTATTTCTTTCTTTCCTTTTTAAAGAATTATTTACTTAAATTTAAAAAAATTATTCATTTATTTATCTTAATTTGATCAGAAAGAGACACAGAGAAAGAGAGAGGAAAAGTGAGAAAGTAAGCCCCAAGTCTGGGACTCAAACCATGGTTGAACATGTGGGAGTGTCCAGTGGTTGAACCACCATGCCACCATCTGACCCCTATTTCTTTCTTTTCTTTTTTTGTAGTTTTCACTATAGGGCATGTATGCTCACAGGAGAGAGACACAGAGAGACAGAGAAAGAGGAAAAGTCAAATATAACCTCTCAGGGGAGATGGCCACGTTGCAGTCCCGTCTCCTGCATTGACCTCTCAGGATTTGGAACATGCACACACACGTGCCTGGTGTGATTTTCAAGCTACTGGGTCTGGGTCTTGAACTGCTCATCCAGCCATGTGGGATGAAGCGCCTTAACCTCCGTGTCATCTGCAGGCTCCTTTACTTCCTATTTCTGTGAATTTTTCTATTTTAGGCACGTCATATTAGTGGAATCACACAATATTTGTCCTTTTGTGTCTAGCTTATTTTACTTAACAATGATTTTATGCATGTCATGGCATACGTCAGAATTTTATTCCTTTTTTTTTTTTCTTTTTCTGGAGAGGTTATTTTGCTATAGGGCACGTGCGCTCGCCAGACAGACAGAGACAGAGAGATAGAAAGCGAGAAATCACCCCCCAGTGGGGATGGCCATGCCACAATCCCTTCTCCTCCATTCTCTTCTTGGGATTTTGGGCACGCATGCACACGCGCCTGGCGTGAGTTTAAGCCACTGGGTCCGGAACTTGAACGTGGTCGACTACGTGGGAGTCCAGCGACATAGCCATTATGCCAACTGCTGGTCCCCAGAATTTTATTCCTTTTTAAGGTTGAAAAATATTCCATTGTATGAGTACCTTTTGTTTTTTGTTTATTTATTTATCTGTTGATGAATATTAGGGTTATTTCACCTTTTGGCTATTGTGAATAATGCTGCGATGAACACTGGTATACAAGGATCTGTTTTCTTTCTCCTTCTTTTTTTTTTTTTTTAAATTTCCAGAAGGCACATGTGTCCATTAGAGAGGGAAAAGCATCTCCCCATTGGACATGATCACACCACAATCTCTTTTCCTCCATTTCTCCATCCCATCAGGATTTGGGGCATACGTATACACACGTCTGGCATGCTTTTCAGGCTGTTAGGCCAGGATTCAGACCACGATCAGCCATGTGAGGCCAGCTTACAACGTCTGTTTTAATCTCTGTTTTCAATTATTTTGGGTATGTATCTACAAGTGGAATTGGGCTCATATGATAATTCTGTCTATAACTTTTTGAGAAACTGCCAAACTAATTTCTGCAGTGGCTGTACCGCTTTTCATTCTCACCAGCAATGCACACGCTTTCTGATTTTTCACATTCTCACCAATACTTCTTTTCTTTTCTTTCTTTCTTAATAGTAGCCGTTTTAATGGGTTCAAGATGGTATCTCATTGTGGTTTTGATCTACATTTCCTATTGAGCAACTCTTTAGATCAGTAGGGGGAAAGTTGCCTTCAATATCTAGTTTATCTCTGTGGGCTTCCTTCTTCTAAATCTTCATGTCCTTCACTCCCTTTTTAGTTCACCAATGCCTTCAAAGAGCTTTAGTTGTAAACATTTGTCTAGCTTTTCTAGCTGTTCCTTTTTTTTTTTTTATTTTGGAGAGGTTTATTTTTTTGTTTTGTTTTGTTTTGTTTCTTTGCTATAGGATGCTTGTGCTTGCCAGAAAGACAGAGAGAGACAGAGACAGAAAGTGAGAAATTACCCCCCAAGGGGGTTGGCCACATCACAATCCCTTCTCCTCCATTCTCCTGTTGGGATCTTGGGCATGCACGCACACATGCCCGATGTGAGTTTAAGCCACCCAGTCCAGGACTCGAACCGTGGTCAATTACATGGGAGTCCAGAGACATAGCCATTACACCAACTGCTGGTCCCTCCTTTTTTTTTTTTTTTTTTTTAAGAAATATTTCATTTAACTTTATCTATCTATCTATCTATTTATTTATTTTAATTTAACCAGAGAAGGACAGTGTGAGAGAGAGGGAAGGTGAGAAAACAAGTCACCAGGTCTGTGACTCGAACCACGTTTGGGCACATGGGAGTCCAGCGCCCTTAACCCCCATGCTACTGCCCCCATTTTTTTCTTTTAAGAGAGACTTTTGCTATAGTGTGCAGTTGCCAGAGAAACAGAGAGACAGACAGAAAGTGAGAAATCACCCCCCGGTGGGATAGCCACACTGTAGTCCCTTCTCTTCTAGTCTCCTCTTGGGACTTTGGGCACATACACCCATGCACTCAGTGTGAGTTTTAAGCCACTGATTCTGGAACTTGAACCATGGTCGACTATGTGGGAGTCCAGTGACATAACCATTATGCCATCTGCCAGTCCCTCTAGCTATTTTTATTGGGAAGGCTGATCCACATTATCTAATCTTATATTATACGAAGTCTCTTTTGTTTAGCTCTGGTTTTGCAAAAGAAAAACAAGTTTAAACTTGTTTAAAAACCATTTTTAAGAGCTACCTCTCTGTCAAAAAAAAAAAAAAAAAAAAAGAGCTACCTCTCTGTGAAGCTTAAGAATGGCACTAAACCTTTACTCAGTAAAAACATTTCCAGACAATACAGAAATAATACAGACTGAGTATAAGGGAAATGGCACGGTTTTTTTCACCATCTTATAGTATTTCAGGAGAGGAAAATGTAGCTAAAACACAAATTGTCAGGAAAAAATGCACTTATTTTATTGGATTGTCGGAAAAGTCATGCTGCATTTTTGCATAGAAAATATAGAAAAATAATGTCATGACTTTTCTGATGACACAATATTTGCGTGTTCTGCTTAAACATTATCTCTGCACATAGGGTGTGTTACGCATTCCCAGGATCACCCTTAAGTTTGATGACTGCCTAGAAGGACTCATAGGACTCAGCAGATAGTCATGCTCATGGCACTGAGAGGTACAAAGCAAAATCAGCAGTGGGAAAGGCACATGGGCTGAAGTCTGGAGGAAACAAGGTGCATGCTCCTAAGAATCCTCTCTCTCCCAGTAGAGCCACAAGTACGTACTTAGTCCTTCCAGGAACTGGTTGTGACAAGTATGAGATGCCTGTCAAAGAAGCTCACCCAAATCTGATGGGTGGGGTATTTAATGGGGATCACTCACATAGGCATACAGGCTCTACATGACTAATCTCAGTTACTGAAGTTCCAGACCCCCAAGGGAACGTACATGTTCGTTATAAATCACACTGTTAGCATTAACTATCTGGGCAAACTAGTACAGTGTGACTCAAGAGTTCTTGCATGCAGAAAACACTCTTATAAGACAGAGCATCCCAAGATCTCAGTTCCCAGGAGCCAGCCAGAGGTCATTTATGAAAACAGAACTTCCTTGAAAATGTTCAGAGTTTATGCAACCCAGGCCTGCTGAGTTGACTCTTTTTTTCCCACACAGGTCTACCCTGACCAAACCTGAAGAAGAGAACACCTCTCGTTACTCTCATCCCTCAGACCTTTGGTTATTTAATTACTTGTTTATTTGATGCTAGTTAGATAAGAAATATTTTCTAATTTTTTAAGTTTGTTATCATTCTTCCGCTGGACTACAAGTTCCATGAAACTAGACTTGACTTTGTTTACTGTTGTATTTCCACATAATAAAATAATGCTTAGCCTGTAGTAGGCACTCAGCAAATATAAGGGGACTTCAAAAAGTTTGTAGAAAAATGAAATTAAAGTGTGAGTTTACTTTGGTGCCCCCAAATTTTTGAAATACAGGCATTCTTTTTCATCATGTACGTTTTGGGTGAACTTTCTGAAGACCTTCTTTGTTAAATAAATTAATAAATGGAAATTTTAATTTATGTAATTATTTAGGAATGCCAATAATGTTGACGGGATCTAAATTATTGGGACATACTGCTGTCCTATGAATGACTATTTTTCCCTGTTTCTTTTTCTCTCCCTAACAGGTCTATAATTCAGTAGCCAGATCTTTCCCTAGAAGGTTTGTTTTGCCCTTAGGTGTCAGTTCGAATGCCCCTGAGGGAGAGAATCTCAGCCCATTGTCCTATTCTTCAGCCAGTGCTGTGAAACTGAGTGATGGAAAGGTATGTAATAAACAGACAGGAGACTAAGACTTTGAATTTTAGTGGTACTACTTTATTCATTGGCTGTTCTCCACAGTGCCTGGTGCCCAATAAGTTTCCTAAGGGTCAGCCGAGCAGAGTGAAGTCATGGAATGTTACCTGTACAAGAACCACAGATCCTGGGTGGGAATGAGCACTGTGTTCATCTCTTCTTTTATTTTGAAAAAGATACATAGGGCTTCCTAATGGCTGTGGACTAAGCATTTGAGATTGACAACCTTCACTTTTTTGATAATATGTACTTATCACAGGCATGTCATCGTGCAGCTCTCAGTGTCTCAGCTTTAGTAGAATATAAGCCCACTTCCATCTCCTATGCCAGTTGACAGCTTATTCATAAAACCTGATTATCTTTTAAGCATCCATACATATGATGGAAAGAAGAATGATATAAAAAAATTGTGTAGAACCTTAGTTTCCAAGCTGTTACTGATGCTTACAGGGTGTTAGTCCCCTCACTGACTTACACTGAAGAAAATAAGAATTAAGCAACTACTACAGATTTTTCTGGGATCTTTTTTAGATCTGGTGCTCTCATGAAAATCTACATAAGGAAGACCTAGAAGAGGAAGGAGGCATCGAATTTCCCCAGATCAACTATGGCCAATTCAATGGCAAAAAATATCGTTACTTCTATGGCTGTGGCTTTCGGCATTTGGTGGGGGATTCTCTGATCAAGGTTGATGTAGTAAACAAGACACTCAAGGTGATCAAAATCACTTTCCTTTTCTAAACTTTTGATATTCTCTTGATAGTCTTTAATATTTAAGTAGCTCAGTAATTTTCTTTTATTTAGTTTGAGAACCATGGAATTACCTAAGTTAGGGATGTGTTTCCTCTAGGACATTTAAATGAACCACTGGCCCAGAAAGATAATTTTATACTTGATGTTATTTTGTGAGAAACTGTAGGGTTAAAGTTGTTGGGACAGGGACCAGCAGTTTGTGTAATGGCTATGTCACTGAACTCCCTTGTAGCCGACTGTGGTTTGAGTCCTGGACCCAGTGATTTAAACTCATGCTGGGCACGTGTGCATGCATGCCCAACATCCCAAGAGGAGAATGGAGGAGAAGGGATTGTGGCGTGGCCGTGGAGGGGGGGGGCGTGATTTCTTGCTTTCTACCGCTCTATCTCTCTGTCTCTTTCTGTCGAGCACATACTCCCTATAGCAAAACACTTCTCAAAAAAAAAAAAAAAAGTTGTTGGGACACTTGTATGAGGAAACTTTAAAAAGTTCATGGAGAGGGGCAAGCAGGTGGCATGCTGGTTAAGGCACTGGACTCCCACTTGGCTGACAATGGTTTGAGTCCTGGACCTGGTGGTTTGTTTTCTCACTTCTCTTTCTTTCTTTGGTCAAATTAAAAAATAATAAATAAAATCAAGTAAAATATTTTTTAAAAGTTTATAGAGAAGTGGAATTAAAGTATGAGTTTATTTTAGTGCAAAACCTTTTTTTTATTTTTGGAGAGGTTTTTGCTATAGGGCGCGTGTGCTCGCCAGAAAGACAGACAGAGAGATAGAAAGCAAGAAATTACCCCCCCAGGGGAGATGGCTGTGCCACAATCCCTTCTCCTCCATTTTCCTCTCAGGATCTTGGGCATGCATGCACACGCGCCTGGCATGAGTTTAAGCCGCCAGGTCCGGGACTTGAACCACGGTCGCCTATGGTGGGAGTCCAGCGACATAGCCATTATGCTAACTGCTGGTCCCAGTGCACAACCATTTTGAAATCTATTCATAGTTTTGTTTATAATGCTCATTTTCCATGAATTTTTTGAAGACCCCCTCTTATTTCAGGTTAAAGGGAAGTTAAAGTGACATGAATTTTGTTTGATAGTAGTGGAATCTGGGGCTGTGAAAACTCTCCCCCTCTCTTTTATATTCAACTCAATAAACCTGATTCATTTACTATTAAAATATTTTATTAAAATACTCTAATAAAATTCACGCTGGGAATGACAACGCTATAGCAAGCTTCCTGTTAACAACTGGCCTTATATCTAATACTTTTTTGGGGGACTTGCAGGTTTGGAGAGAAGATGGTTTTTATCCCTCAGAACCTGTTTTTGTTCCAGTACCAGGAGCCAGTGAAGAAGATGGTGGGGTTATTCTTTCTGTGGTGATCAGCCCCAAACAGGTAAATGTATTTCTGTGTCACAAGTCAGAAAGAAAAGAAGCAGTAAGCCATCGAAGAGGGATAGTGATGCTGTCGATAGCTGACTTTGATTCCAATATGGCACCTTCTCGTCCCCTCCCTACTATTTACGTACCATTTTATAATAATCCATATTTTATTATTATTTTAAAGTTCTGTTTTTAGGGACATACTAATTTACATTTGTATAGGAACTTGATGTTTACAAATAACTTTCATACATATTATCATCAAAACAACTTTATGGGATACTCATTTTACAGTTTGTGACTTAAAGAGGTTGAAAGAGAGGGACTTCCTATAGCCTAGTGGTTAAGGGGCCTGGTCCCCCAGTGGACAACTGTGGGGCAAATACTGGCTCTGGTGTCTTAAAAAACATGCCAGATACATGTGCATGCATGCCCCTCAGCCCCAGTGGACAAATGGAGGATAAGGAATTGCAGATGACTGCTCCTTTGGGAGTACTTTCTCCCTTTCTGTCCATCTCCTTTGGGTGAGCACACATGCCCTGTGGCAATTAAAAAAAAAAAAAGAATAGCCTTCCAAATAAAGAAGTGAAAGAGACTTGCATCAGATTACATATTAAGGCAGCATTAAATTCAAATTTTTTGACTTCTAATGTTTACACCACCATCCGTGCTGCCAGTTTCAATGTACTAACCTTAAAGTCCAATGTCATAAGCCCAACCTAGTGTTTGATAACCATTACTATCTGACTTCTTGTCCAAAGAAATCATATAGCAAATTGGTTCACTTTTAAAATTACCTTTGATCAATTATTAGTGGCTGCCTGGGGTGTAGGATTCTGAGGTCTTTCAGAGGTCCTGTGGGAAAAGTGCTGTGATCAATTAGTGATGTCTGCCATGTGCTTGGGAGTCCTAGGTCCTCATATGTTGCACTTGTCACCTCTATAATTAGATCTGGGATGATCTCAGCCGGCTTTGCCACGCTGCTTTTTGAACAGCTCCAAAGTAGTCTTTGGAGGCATTTCCATCTTGGAAAAAGGGTTGATATGTCTCTTAGGAGATGGGAAGGGGGACAAGTAAAAAGATCATTAAACTCAAGGAACTCCTATGAAGGTGATTGATATAAACAACCCAATTTCTTTGCTCTAGATATGAACTTGTTCAGCTTTCATTTCCTTTCAATCCAGTTCAGCGATTCAGCAAACATTGAGTGAGTGGATAGTAAAAGCACTGTGCTAGGTACTGGGGACAGTTAACAAGACAAGTAAGATATGATCTCTCTCTTAGGAATCTTACAGTCCAGTGGAGGAAACAGCCTTTTAGTTAGGAAAAAAAAAAAAGGTGATTTTCAGAGCATCTTTTCTTTTCTAGAATGAAAGCAATTTTCTCCTAGTCTTGGATGCCAAGAACTTTGAAGAACTGGGCCGAGCAGAGGTACCTGTGCAAATGCCTTATGGATTCCATGGCACCTTCGTACCCATCTGATGGGATAGCCGTAAGGTCTGAGAACTGAACTAATGTGCTCTGTACAAAAGAGAGCAGGAAGGGCATCCTAGTTCTCTAGGATCTTATAGATACTAGTTTTTGAATTTCTATTAAACACAGAACTCATGATTCAGGTCACAGTTATAGTGTAATACTGTGACATGATTTATACTCATGCTGCCTTAGGTACTTTTGTA
>AAPY01484634.1:0-20890 GCA_000181375.1 Tupaia belangeri
ACTATATCGTAGTAAAAGGCTCTATAGATCAAGAAGATATAACGCTAATTAATATCTATGCACCTAACACAGGAGCACCTAAATATGTGAAGGAAAGACTGTTAGATCTAAAAGAGGAGATAGACAGCAACACACTAATTGTTGGAGATCTCAACACCACTTTATCCCCTCTGGACAGATCATCTAGGCAAAAAATAGGTAAAGAGATAAAGGATCTAAATTATACCATAAATCAATTGGACTTAACAGACATCTATAGAACTTTCCACCCAAAAGCCACAAGATATAGTTTTTTCTCACCCCAACATGAAACCTTCTCAAAGATTGACCTCATTATAGGACACAAAGCAAGCCTCTACAGATTCAGAGGCATAGAAACTATATCCAGTATCTTCTCTGACCATTACAGAATTGAACTTGAATTTAATTTCAAGAGAAGTCCTCAAAAAATACCTAAAAACACGGAAACTAAATAATCTACTCCTGAATGACTCCACTATTACTGAAGATATAAAGACTGAAAGAAAAAGATTCACAGAAGCCAATGACAATGAGGACACAAGTTTCCATAATCTTTGGGACACTGCTAAAGCAGTCATAAGAGGGAAGTTTATAGCACTTAGTGCACATAAGAGGAAGATAGAAAGAAGGCTAATGGACCGCCTAACATCAAGCCTCAGAGAATTGGAAAAGTAACAGCAAAAATATCCAAATAATTCCAGGAGAAAGGAAATAATAAAGATCCAAGCACAAAGAAATGAAATAGAAAACAAATGTACTATACAGAAAATAAATGAAAGTAAAAGCTGGTTCTTTGAAAGGATAAACAAAATTGATACACCACTAGTGAGACTTATTAAGAAGAACAGAGAAAGGAACCAGGTGAACCAAATCTGCAATGAGGCTGGTAACATAACAACAGACATGGTAGAAATTCAAAATATCATTAGAGGATATTTTGAACATCTATATGCTAAGAAACAAGACAATCTGGATGAGATGTACAAATTCCTGGGCAAATATAATCAACCAAGAATGAGCCAGGAGGATATAGAAAGTCTAAATAGGCTCATAACAAGCCAGGAGGTTGAATCAGTAATAAATAACTTCCCAACAAAGAAAAGCCCTGTCCCTGATGGATTCACCTCTGAATTCTACAAAACTTTCAAAGAAGAGTTAACTCCCATTCTGCTCAAGTTATTTCTAAAGATCCAAAAGGGTGAATCACTCCTGAATTCATTCTATAAAGCCTCTATCACCCTTATCCTTAAAACAGATAAGGACAGGACAAGGAAGGAAAACTATAGACCAATATCTCTGATGAACATAGATGCAATGATTCTCAACAATATACTAGCAAATCACATTCAACAACTTATAAAAAAGATCATACACCATGATCAGGTAAGCTTTATTCCAGGAATGCAAGGTTGGTTCAACATAAGCAAAACCATAAATATAATACATCATATCAACAGGAATAAAGATCAAAACCATATGATCATATCAATTGATGCAGAAAAAGCATTTGATAAGATACAACATCTCTTCATGATCAAGACTCTTAGCAAAATCGGCATAGAAGGGACATTTCTCAATACAATAAAAGCCATCTATGAAAAACCCATAGCAAATATCATCCTGAATGGAGAAAAGCTGAAATCTTTCCCACTAAACACAGGAACAAGACAAGGATGCCCACTTTCTCCACTCCTTTTCAATATCAATATAGTACTGGAAGTCCTCACCAACGCAATCAGAAAAGAGGAAAAAATAAAGGGCATTCAAATAGGAAAAGAAGAGGTGAAACTCTCTCTATTTGCAGACGACATGATTGTATACATAGAAGACCCAATGGTCTCCATGGAAATATTACTGGAAGTAATACATGATTACAGTAAAGTTGCAGGATATAAAATCAATATACAGAAATCAATAACATTTCTATATGCAAATAACAGACAGACTGAGATAGAACTGAAAAAATTTATTCCATTTACCATAGCCACCAAAAGTATACGATATTTAGGAATAAATCTAACCAAAGAAGCTAAAGACCTCCACAAGGAAAATTATGAGAAGCTAAAAAAAAAAAAAGAAATTGAAAATGACACAAAAAAATGGAAGGACATCTCATGTTCATGGATTGGAAGAGTTAATATAATCAAAATGGCAATTCTACCCAAATTAATCTACCTATTTAATGCAATGCCAATCAAAGTATCAGACACATTCTTCACAGATCTACAAAAGACCATCATAACATTTGTCTGGAATCATAAAATACCCCATATTGCCAAAGCAATTCTACACAGGAAGAGTGGAGTGGGTGGCATCTCACTCCCGATCCAAAAATATATTACAAAGCTGTGGTAATAAAAACAGCATGGTACTGGCACAGAAACAGACACGTGGACCAATGGAACAGAATAGAGTCCCCAGATATAAGTGCCCAAACCTACAGTCAACTGATCTTTGACCAGGGGTACCAGTCAATACAGTGGGAAAAGGAAAGCCTCTTCAGCAAGTGGTGCTGGAGAAATTGGACTTCCACTTGCAGAAAGATGAATCTGAACCCCTACCTTTCTCCTTTGACAAAAATCAAGTCATGGTGGATCAAGGATCTAAATCTAAGACCTCAAACTATAAAGCTGCTCCTGAAAAACACTGGAGAAACTCTGGGAGACCTTGGTGTAGGGAAAGACTTCTTAAAGAAGACCCTCAAAGCATAGTCGATTGTCCCCAAAATGGACAAATGGGATTATATCAGACTAAGATGTTTCTGCATGGCCAAAGACACAGTAATTAGTGTAAATTGACAGCCCTCAGAATGGGAAAATATTTTTGTAAATTTTGCATCAGATAAGGGACTGATAACGAGAATACACAAGGAAATCAAGCAGCTGTTTGGAAAAAAGATGATCAACCCTATTAAAAGATGGGAGAAGGAGATGAAAAAAATACTCTCTAAAGATGACATACGAATGGCCAAAAGGCATATGGAAAAATGTTCAACCTCCCTCATCATAAGGAAAATGCAGATAAAAACAACAATGAGGTACCACCTAACCCCAGTCAAAATATCTAATATTAAAAAAACAAAAAATGATAAATGTTGGTGGGGGTGTGGTGAAAATGGAACTCTTTTCCACTGCTGGTGGGAATCTAGATTGGTCCAACTACTTGGAGAATAATTTGGATATTCCTCAAAAATCTACAGATAGATCTGCCATATGATCCAGGGATCCCACTCCTCGGTATCTACCCAAAGGACAGAAGAATTCTTCACTGGAAAAGTACTTGCACATTGATGTTTATTTCGGCACTATTCACAATAGCTAAGTCATGGAACCAACCCAAATGCCCCCGTATGGAGGAATGAATTGAAAAACTGTGCCACATATACTCTATGGAATACTACTCAGTCATAAAAACCAACAGAACCCTCGCTTTTGACAGAAAGTGGAAGAATATGAAAGATGTACTGCTGAGTGAGGCAAGCCATGCTATGAAGGAGAGACATTGTATGTCCCCACATAACATATACCTTATGTCTGCATTCTATGACTGAAACTGACTGACTAATGGTTGAACAAACACAAGAGGTGGGTGTGAATGTCAGACGAGGTGTATGTGGAGGAGTGGGGCCGAACGAAGAACTTTTGGAGAAGGGATACAGAGGTAGAGCATTGACGGGATGGGGAGGTGTGGTGTTATCTGTTAAAGATATTTTGATCAACGGGTCTGGGGAGAAATGTGCACATATCGAAATGGTATCATTGTAAGCCAAACAATATGATAGAAAGTATATGCAAAAAACAAATAATAAATAATGTGAAAAAGAAAGAAACTAATAAGGGCATGGAAAACCTATTCCATGAAATCTTGGAAGAAAATTTCCCAAGTATAGAGAGGCACTCAAACATCCAGACCCAAGAAATACAAAGGACCCCAAATAGAATTAACCCAAGAAGATCTTCCCCAAGGCATATCATAGCCAGACTGGCTAAGACCACAGATAAAGATAAGATACTAAAACTGGCAAGATAGAAACGACAAGTGACTTACAAAGGTCACCCCATCAGGCTAACACCAGACTTCTCAATGGAAACAATGCAAGCAAGGAAAGAATGGGAAGATGTATTGAAAGTGTTAAGAAAGAAACAATTTCAACCAAGATTATTGTATCCTTCAAGATTATCCTTCATATGGGAAAAAAAGATTAAAATCTTCTCAGATAAACAAAACCTGAAAGAATTTGCCTGCACCAGGCCAGCTTTCCAAGAAACCCCGAAGAAAGTACTGTTCCAGGGAAACTAAAGAAATACCAGCCAGGAACAAAGAAGTAAAAGGCAACTAAGACAATGTTTATCTTAAATGTCGGGTCAGATCCATTAACATCGATAATAACATTTATGTTAATGGATTAAATTCCCCAATCAAGAGACACAGACTGGCTGAACGAATTAAAAAACAAAAACCCTCTACCTGTTTCCTACAGGAAACACACTTCTTGCATAAAGATATACATAGACTGAAAGTGAAGGGTTGGAAAAAGATTTTACATGCAAATGGAAACCAAAAAAGTGCTGGAGCTGCAATACTAATCTCTGACAAAATAGGCTGTAAAACAAAAACTGTTCAAAGAGACAAAGAAGAGCACTATATTGTAGTAAAAGGGTCAATAGATCAAGCAGATATAACGCTTATTAATATCTATGTGCCTAACACAGGAGCACCCAAATATATAAAGGAAAGACTGCTAGATCTAAAAAGGGAGATAGACTGCAACACACTAATTGTTGGAGACCTCAGCACTGCACTATCCCCTCTGGATAGATCATCTAGACAAAAAATAGGTAAAGAGATAAAAGATCTAAATGATATCATATCATAAATCAAATGGACTTAACAGCTATCTATAGAACTTTCCATTCCAAATCCTCGAGATACACTTTTTTCTCATCACCACATGGAACATTCTCGAAGATTGACCACATCATAGGGCACAAAGCAAGCCTCTACAGATTCAAAAGCATAGAAACTATACCCAGCATCTTCACCAACCAAGATGGAATTAAACTTGAGTATAATTTCAAGAGAAATCCTCAAAAATACTCAAATACATGGAAACTTAATAACCTACTCCCAAATGACTCCACAACTGCTGAAGAAATAAAGACTGAAATCAAAAGGTTCATGGAAACCAATGACAATGAGGACACGAGTTTCCATAATCTTTGGGACACCGCTAAAGAAGTCAAAAGAGGGAAATTCATAGCAATTAGTGCACATAAGAGGAGCATGGAAAGAAGGCAAATGGATCACCTAACATCATGCCTCACAGAATTGAAAAAGCAACAGCAAAAAGATCCAAAAAACTCCAGGAGAAAGGAAATAATAAAGATCCAAGCAGAAATAAATGAAATAGAAAATAAATAAACTATACAGAAAATAAATGAAAGTAAAAGCTGTTTTTTTGAAAAGATAAGCAAAATTGATACACCACTAGCGAGACTTATTAAGAAGAAGAGAGAAAAGAACCAGTTGAATCAGATTTGCAATGAACAGGCAAAATACAACAGACTTAGTAGAAATACAAAACATTATTAGAGGATACTATGAACATCTGTATGCCAAGAAAGAAGATAATCTGGATGAGATGGACAAATTCCTGGACACGTATAATCTACCTAGATTGAGTCAGGAGGATATAGAAAGTCTGAATAGGTCCATAACAAGCAAGGAGATTGAATCAGTTATATAAAACCTCCCAGCAAAGAAAAGCCTTGGCCCTGATGGATTCATCTCTAAATTCTACAAAACTTTCAAAGAGAAGTTAACCCTCATTCTGCTTAAGTTATTTCTAAAGATCCAAAAGGGTGAATCTCTCCCTAATCCATTCTATGAATCCTCTATCACACTTATCCTTAAAACAGATAAGGACAGGACAAGGAAGGAACACTATTGACCAGTATCCTTAATGAATATAGTTGTGAAGATTCTCAACAAGATATTAGCAAATCATATACAACAACTTATATAAAAGATTATACATCATGATCAGGTAGGCTTTATCCCAGGAATGCAAGGTTGGTTCAACATACACAAAACCATAAATGTAACACACCATATTAATAGGAAGAAAGAAAAAACCATATAGTCATAAAGATTAATGCAGAAAAAGCATTTGATAAGACACAACATCCCTTCATGATCAAGACTCAGCAAAATCAGCAGAGAAGGGTCATTTCTCAACACTCAATAAAAGTTATCTATGAAAAACCCATAGTGAACATCATCCTCAATGGAGAAAAGATGAAAGCTTTTCCACTAAAAGCGGGTACAAGACAAACAAGTATGTCCACTTTCTCCACTCCTCTTCAATATAGTACTGAAAGTCCTGGCCATTGCAATCAGAAAAAAGGAAAAAATATAAGGCATTCGGATAAGAAAAGAAGAGGTGAAACTCTCTCTATTTGCAGATGACATGATTGTATATATAGAAGACCCAATGGTTTCAATAAAAAAAATTTTCTGGAAGTAATACATGAATACAGTAAAGTTGCAGGATACAAAATTAATGTCCAGAAATCTATAGCATTTCTGTATACAAGCAACAGGCAGACTGAGATAGAATTGAAAAAAAGTGTTCCATTCACCATAGCCACAAAAAGTATAAGATACTTAGGCATAAATCTAACCAAAGAAGTTAAAGACCTCCACAAGGAAAACTATGAGAAGATAAAAAAAGAAATTGAAAATGACACAAAAACGTGGAAGGACATCCCATGTTCTGGGAATGGAAGAATTAATATAATCAAAATGGCAATTCTACCCAAACTAATCTAATTATTTAATGCAATGCCAATCAAAGTACCAGACACATTCTTCACAGATCTAGGAAAGACAATCATAAAGTTTGTCTGGAATCATAAGAGACCCCGTATTGCCAAAGCAGTTCTACACAAGAAGAGTGGGGTGGGCATCATCTCACTCCCTGACCCAAAAATATACTACAAAGCTGTGGTAATCAAAACAACATGGGACTGGCACAGAAACAGACAGGTGGACCAATGGAACAGAATAGTGTCCCCAGAAATGAAATCTCAAACATACAGCCAACTGATTTTTGACAAGGGGTACCAGTCAATCCAGTGGGAAAAGAAAAACCTCTTCAGCAAATGGTCCTGGCAAAACTGGATCTCCACTTGCAGAAAGATGAATCTGAACCCCTACCTCTCACCTCTGACAAAAATCAAGTCAAGGTGGATCAACGATCTAAATCTAAGACCTCAAACTATAAAACTGCTCCTGGAAAACACCGGGGAAACTCTGGGAGACATTGAGGTAGGGAAAGACTTCTTAAATAAGACTCGCAATGCACAGTCAATAATTCCCAAAATAGACAAGTAGGATCACATCAGACTAAGAAGTTTCTGCATGGCAAAAGACACAGTGATTAGTATGAATAGACAGCCCTCAGAATAGGAAAATATTTTTGTAAACTATGCGTCAGATAAGAGACTCATAACCAGAATTCACAAGGAACTCAAGCAGCTGTTCCGGAAAAAGACAATCAATCATATTAAAAGATGGGAGAATGAGTTGAAAAAAACCACTCTAAAGATGACATATGAATAGCTAAAAGGCATATGAAAAAATGTTCAACATCTCTTATTTTCAGAGAAATGAAGGTAAAAACAACAATGAGATATCTATCACCTAACCCCAGTCAGAATGTCTAAGATTAAAAAAAAAAACAAAAAGATAAGTGCTGGCGGGGGTGTGGTGAAAAGGGAACTCTCTTACACTGCTGGTGGGAATGTAAATTGGTCCAACCACTGTGGAGAACAATTTGGAGATTCCTCAAAAATCTACAAATAGAACTACCATATGATCCAGCAATCCCATTCCTTGGTATCTACCTGAAGGACAAAAGAATAATTAATCGGAAAAGTGCTTGCACATTGATGTTTATTGTGGCACTTTTCACGAACTGATGAATGGTTAGAAAAACTGTGGCACATATACACAATGGAATACTATTTATCCATTAAAAACAAACAAACAAACAAAAAACAAAAAACCCTGGCTTTTGAAAGGAAGTGGATGAATATGGGAGACTTCCTGCTGAGTGAAGCAAGCTACGCTATGAAGGAGAGGCATTGTATGTCCCCACTTAATATGTACCTAGTGTCTGCACTCTACGACTGAAACTAATTGTCTAAAGGTCATAGAAACGCAGTATATAGATGTAAATACCAGATATAATGTGTGTGAAAGAGGAGGGTCTGAGGAAGGACATTTGGGGGAGGGACAGGGAGGCAAAGCATTAATGGTACAAAGAGATGTGGTATTATCTGTTGAAGATATTTTGTAGCTTTATCAAAAGTTCTAGGGAAAAATGTTAACCTGCTTAAACACCCATTTTGTAAGACAAATAATAATGTGATTTAATGTATGGAAGAAAATGAAATGAAAAAATAATAAAAGGATTTGCACATCAAAAAAAAAAAAAGTGGCTATGCTATCTCAGGCCCTACTGGTCAGGTACACTCCAGCCCCCCCAGCACTTACATCAGGAGTCAGATTATATAAATTGTTCATTTGGTTGTTTTCTCTCTTTCCCCCTAGAATGTCAACTCCAAAAAACATGGTTGTATTGTTCACTGCTGTTCCTCCAGTGCCAAGAAGAGTGTTGGACACAGAGTAGCCATTTGATAAATATTTGTTGAATGAATAAATATCAAACATTGTGCAGAAAACCAGCTTTCTTGATTGAAGCATCTAGTAATAGACTTAAACCTCTTTTTAAATAGATGTTTAAGGCATTAAGTTTAGTTTAGTATGACTTACTCTCAGTGCTCAGAGACTTTTATACACAATAAAACAACTCTTTGTCATATTGTACAGTCAAGTACATGAAGCCATATTAAACACTCCTGTGCTGCATTTGTAGATTTTGCTGCAGCCTTTGGCTCAGTCACCAGTAATGAGCCCTGGCCAAATGGCTTTGCACCATCAATAATAGGCGTCTCTTAGTTCTGCTTCGTCTGGTTCTCACTAGCATCCCAGATGAAATAAAGGTGGAAATTTCCAGTTCTTTGACCACAGGGTGAAGCAAGGGCATATCTTAGTCTTGCTTCTATCCAACCTTCACCTTAATGACATACTTAATATTGAAGTCAGATTATAAGATATTTCATTACCCTCATACAAATTTTAAATTCTCATTGTGTGCAACTAATAAACTAAGTTTTGGCCTGCTTTTCTTTAAAAAAAAAGAAAAGGAAAGAATTATTTCCTCTACAACTGCAAAGGCAGGCACATAAAGGCTAATATTATTGGTGTTACTTATATGTGGAGGCTAGAATGTATCTATTAATAGTAGTGAGTTACAGGGCCATTAGGTTGCATGATGGTTAAGATGCTTGAATCCCACAAGGCTACCAGAAGTTCCAGTCCCTGACTTGACAGTGATGCCAGAAACCTGTAGCATTGGCCATCCTCTCTGAAAAGTGATTCCTCACTTTCCCTCTTTGTGTCATTCTTTCTCTTTCTCTGGCTAACACAAATGTCCCATCTTAAAAATATAAAAGAAAAGGAAGAGAAATAGTGGGTCAGCTAGTAGCGAGAGAATGGAAATGATAGGGGTAGGGAAGGGAACATAGGATAAGGATAGGTAAAAGTAAAAAATTACAGCTAAATAGGAGGAATGTGTTCTTGTATTCCATGGCATACGAGGGTGAATTTAGTTAACAACAGTTTGCTCTATCTATACCTCAAAAACATAAAACTATTTATATGTTTCCAACACAAATCACATCTATTTGAGGTAGTCAATATGCAATTAACCGGATTTGATTATTACACATTGCATTTATGTATTGAAAAATCACACTGAAAGCCATAAAGATGTATGTATATGCATCACTTATTTTTTAAAAATGTACCGTGAGAGGATACTGAAAATATGCTGCCTGTAGGGCAGTGCTCATAATACAAAGGCTTCAGCCCACATAATATGAACTTGTAATTTTAATGGAGATTAGTAGGTTGGTGAAAAACACTGGGAAAACTCTGGGAGACATTGGGATAGGCAAAGACTTCTTAAATAAGATCCTCAATGCACAGGTAATAATCTTCAAAATAGAGATTTACATCCAATTAAGAAGTTTCTGTCAAGTAAAAGACACAATAATTAGTGTGAATTTACAACCCTTGAAATAGGAGAATATTTTTGTAAACTATGCCTCACATAAGGGACTGATAACCAGAATACACAGGAAACTCAAGTGACTTACCAAAAAGAAAAAAAGAGAGATCAACCCAATTAAAAGGTGGACAAATGAGCTGAACAAAAAACTCTTTAAGGAAGACATATGAAGAGTAAAAAAACATATAAAAAATTGCTCAACATCCCTCATCGTAAGGGATGTGCAGATTAAAACCACAATGAGATACCACCTAACCTCTGTTAAAATGGCAAAGACTAAAGGTACAAAAAGTGGTAAGTGTTGACAGGGTTGTGGTGAAAGAGTAAGTCTCCTACACTGTTGGTAGGAATGTAAATTGGTCCAGTCAGTGTGGAAAACAATATTGAGTTTCCTCAAAAATCTACAAATTAAACTACCATATGACCCAGTAATTTCACTACTGGATATCTACCCAAAGGATTGGGGTCAGGAAAGTGCTTGTATGTCTATGTTTATTGTGGCATTATTCACAATAGCTAAGATATAGAACTAACTCAAAGTCCACATAGAGACAAATGGATTAAAAACTTGTGCCATATATACTCTACAGAATACTACTCAGCCGTAAAAAATGCAAGACCCTGGCATTTGACAAAAAGTGGATGAATATGGAAGATATTCTGCTAAGTGAAGCAAGCCAGGCTATGAAAGAGATCTTGTATGTCTCCACTTAATAAATACCTCCTGGATGCTTTGTATGGTGGAAATGGAAAGATTTGAGTATTTAGAAGCATGGAAAATTATTAGATTCTAGAGACAGTGTGAGAAGGTGGTGGAAGAAGGAGGAGAGGATGAGGGAAAAAAATCAAGGAGAAAAAAAGAAAAGCAAGACATTTTGGGACATAGAAATGAATGATTACCTGTTGATAATGTATATGGTGTCTTCAACTGGAATGGTGTGAAGTGTATTCATATTGGGTAAATTCACATTACAAGTTGTAATAATGTAAAGTGATGGAATGTAAAAAAGAAATTAAAAAATATTTATTTATGTAATTCTACCAGTAATTATTAGTTTTCAATTTGACCAGAGACAGACAGAGGGAGATAAAAAGTAAAAGTAAAAGTGAAAGTGAAAAAGAAAGTCTCCAGGTCTGGGACTCAAACCATGCCTGGCCATGTGGCAGTTCAGTGCTTCAGCCATATCACCTGTCAGGCCCATATAAACTTTATTTATATTAAAAATAATTTAATTGATGTCCTATACCATAATTCAGATGAATGACTGATGGCATATTTTTGTTGGACAGTCCTGTTTTAAGTAACACTGGTGTATTTTTTTTCTTTATAACAGTTAACTTTTTTATTTCATTTTTTATACATTCAATCACATTATTTAGGTTACAAACCGAATATTTTAACAGGTGAACATTTCTCCCTAGGCCAGTTGAAAAAAGTATAAAATTCCTTCAACAGATAATACCACATTTCTTTGTCTCATTAATGCTTTGCCTCACTATTTTTCTTCTAAATGTCCTTCTTCAGACCCTACTCTTTCACACACACTGTATCTGGTATTTATTTCCATTTAATGTGTTTCTATATCCTTTATTTAATCAGTTTCAGTTATAAAGTGTGGACACTCGGTATATATTAAGTGGGGACATACAATGTCTCCCCTTCATAGCCTGGCTTACTTCACTCAGTAGTAAATCTCTCATATTCTTTTATTTTCTGTCAAAATCCAGGGGGTTTTTTGTCTTTTAATAGCTGAATAGTATTCCTTAGAGTATATGTGTCACAGTTTTTCAATCTATTCATCTGTTCATGGGAATTTGGGTTGATTCCATGTCTTACCAATTGTGAATAGTGCCACAATAAACATCGATGTGCAAGCACTTTTCCAATTAAGAATATTTCTGTCATTTGGGTAGATACCAAGGAGTGGGATTGCTGAAACATATGATAGTTCTATTTGTAGATTTTTGAGGAATCTCCAAATTGTTCTCCACAGTGGCTAGACTAATTTACATTTCCACCAGCAGTGTAAGAGAGTTCCACTTTCACCACACCCCCACCAGCAATTATTATTTTGTTTGTTTGTTTTAATCTTAGTCAGTCTGAGTGGGGTTAGGTGGTATCTCATTGTTGCTTTGATCTGCATTTCCCTTGCAATGAGGGATGTTGAATATTTTTTTCATATGCCTTTTGGCTATTCGTATGTCATCTTTAGAGAGTTTTTGTTTGTTTGTTTGTTTTTTTACTCTTTCTCCCATCTTTTTTAGGGGAGTTTTGTTTTGTTTTTGTTTTTGTTTTGTTTTGTTTTGTTTTGTTTGATCTAGGACACATGCACTCACCAGACAGACAGAGACAAAGGGACAAAAAGCGAGAAATCACCCCGCAGGGGGAGGGATGGACATGCCTCAATTCCTTCTCCTTCATTCTTCTCTCGGGATCTTGAACACGCATGCACACGTGCCTGGCATGAGTTTAAGCCATCGGGTCCGGGACTGAAACCGTGGTCGACTACATGGGAGTCGGCAAAATAGCCATTACGCTAACTGCTGGTCCCTCTCTCATCTTTAATAGGGCTCATCATCTTTTTTGGAACAGCTGCTTGACTTCCTTGTGAATTCTGGTTATCAGTCCTTCATATGATGCATAGTTTATAAGAATATTTTACTGTTCTTAGGGCTGTCCATTTTACCATGCTATTTTGATTACCACAGCTTTATAGTATATTTTTGAGTCAGGGAGTGAGATGCCGCCCACTCCACTCTTCTTGTGCTGAATTTCTTTGGCAATACGGGGTCTTTTATGATTCCAGACAAATTTTATGATTGTCTTTTCTAGATCTGTGAAGAATATGGCTGGTACTTTGATTGGTATTGCGTTAAATATGTAGATTAATTTGGGTAGAATTGCCATTTTGATTGTATTAATTCTTTCAATCCAGGAACATGGGTTATCCTTCCACCGTTTTGTGTCACTTTCAATTTATTTTTTTATCTTCTCATAGTTTTCCTCGTGGAGGTCTTTAACTTCTTTGGTTAGATTTATTCCTAAGTATCTTATACTTTTTAATGCTATGGTAGATGGAATAACTTTTTTTATCTCCATCTCAGTGTGCCTGTTGTTCATATATAGAAATGCTATAGATTTCTGTTTGTTTAATTTTGTGTCCTGAAACTTTACTATATTCATATATTTCTTCCAGAAATTTTTTAATGGAAACCATTGGGTCTTCTATGTATATAATCATGTCACCCTCGAACAGAGAGAGTTTCATCTCTTCTTTTTCTATTTGAATGCCTTTTATTTTTCCCTCTTAACTGATTGCATTGGCGAGGACTTCCAGTACTATATTGAAAAGGAGTGTAGAAAGTGGACAATCTTATCTTGTACCCGTTTTTACTGGAAATGCTTTCAGCATTTATCCATTCAGGATGATGTTCACTATGGGTTTTTCATAGATAGCTTTTATTGTGTTGAGAAATGATCTTTCTATGCTGATTTTACTGAGAGTCTTGATCATGAAGGGATGCTGTATCTTATAAAATGCTTTTTTCTGCATCAAATGATGTGACCATAAGTTTTTAATCATTCTTCCTTTTAATATGGTGTATTACAGTTATGGTTTTGTGTATGTTGAACCAACCTTGCATTCCTGGAATAAAGCCTAATTAATCATGCTGTATAATCTTTTTTATAAGTTGTTGGACACAGTTTGTTGGTATCTTGTTGAGAATCTTTGAGTTTATACTGGTCAGAGATATTGGTCTATAGTTTTCCTTCATTGTTCTGTCCTTGTCTGTTTTAAGAATGAGGGTGATAGAGGCTTCATAGAATGAATTAGGGAGAGATTCACCCTTTTAGATCTTTAGAAATAACTTGGGCAGAATGGGAGTTAACTCTTCTTTACAAGTTTTGTAGAATTCAGTGGTGAAGCCATCAGGGCCAGGGCTTTTTTCTGTTGGAAGATTATTTATTACTGATTCAATCTCCTGGCTTGTTATGGGCCTATTCAGACTTTCTGTATCTCCCTGGCTCAATCTTGGTAGATTATATGTGTCCAGGAAATTGTTCATCTCAACCATATTTTCTTATGTCTTGACTTATAGATCTTCATAGTATCCTCTAATAATGTTTAGTATTTCTACTTTGTTGTTATATTGCCTGATTCATTGAAGATTTGACTCACCTGGTTTCTTTCTCTCTTCTTAATAAGTCTCGCTAGTGGTGTATCGACTTTGTTGGACTTTTAAAAGAACCAACTTTTACTTTCATTTATTTTCTGTAAAGTTTATTTATTTTCTATTTCATTTATTTCTACTTGTATCTTTATTATTTCCTTTCTCCAAGAGGTTTATTTTTATTTTCTTGCTGTTGCTTTTCTAATGCTCTGAGGCATGATGTTAGGTGATCCATTTGCCTTCTTTCTGTCTTCCTCTTACGTGCATTAATTACTATGAACTTCCCTCTTATGACTGCTTTAGCAGTTTCCCAAATATTATGGAAACTCATGTCTTCATTGTCATTGGCTTCCATGAATCTTTTGATTTCAGTCTTTATTTCATCACTAGTTAAAAAGTCATTCAGGAGTAGGTTATTTTGTTTCCATGTATGTGAGTATTTTTGAGGATTTCTATTGAAATTAAACTCAAGTTTAATTCCATCATGGTTGGAGAAGATGTGGGATATAGTTTCTATGCCTCTAAATCTATAGAGGCTTGCTTTGTGCCCTATGCTGTGGTCAATCTTTGAAAAGGTTCCATGTGGATATGTGAAAAAAGTGTATTTCATGGTTTTTGGATGGAAAGTTCTATAGATGTATGTTAAGTCCATTTGATTTATGGTGTCGTTTAAATCCTATATCTCTATCTATTTTTTGTCTAGATGATCTGTCCAGAGTGGATGTGTGATGCTGAGGTTTCCAACAATTGGTGTGTTGCAGTCAGCTCCTCTTTTAGATCTAACAATTTTTCCTTCATGTATTTGGGTGCTCCTGTACTATGTGCATAGATATTGATAACCGTTTTATCTTCTTAATCTATTGACCTTTTTACAACAATATAGTGTTCTTCTTTGTCTCTTCAGTTTTTGTTTTAAAGCCTATTTTGTCAGAAATTAGTATCAAGACTCCAGCTCTGTTTTGGTTCCCATTTGAATGGAAAACTTTTTTTCAACCCTTCACTTTCAAGGACTGGCTTATTGTTAAATAAATATATATATATTTTTAAATTTGATAGTAATTTCCATTCAGTAAATATTATTACTGTTTGCCCTTTCTAAGATATAATCGGTAACTCATTAATAATGCTCATCTGGCTACAAAGATGGTGAATGCCAACTCAAAACTTACTGGAAGGTCAGCAGATAGCATAGGAGTTGCATCACTAGACTCCCTATGGTCAATTGTGATTCATATCTCAGAATTGATAGCTTGGAAATCACACCCTGCATGTGTGCTTTCATGCCCAGGAAAAGAATGGATAAGAGATTGTGATGTGGTTATCCCCCTGAAGGATGATTTCTCAATTTCCTTCTCACTGCCTTTGTCTCTGTCTCTGTCTCTCTCTCCAGTGAGCACATATACCATAAGGCAAAAACCTCTGTTGAAATATTCACTTAGTAAGCTAAATAACATGATTGAATGTATAAAAGAAAATAAAATTTAAAAAATAATAATAAAATAAGAAAAAGAAAGAAACAGAAAGTGAGAAATCACACCTCAGAGGGATGGCTATGCTTCAATCCCTTCTCATCCATTCTCCTCTCTGGATCTTGGGCACGCACACACATGTGCCCAGTGTGAGTTTTAGCCACCAGGTGTGGGACTCGAACCATGGTTGACTACATGGGAGTCCAGCAACATAGCCATTACCCCAACTACTGGTCCCTATTTACTTATTTATAATCCAGTGTTTCTCCTCTGTATTAAAGGCATAATGCTGAAGCCTACACTGAGTATATCAGAGTTAAATTATTTTTAATTTTCTTTTTAGAGATTTTCACCTTAAGGCACGTGGGCTCACTGTAGAAAGAGAGACAGACACAGTGAGAGGGAAAGTGGAAAATCATCCCCCAGGAAGGTTGGCCATGCCACAATCCCTTCTCCCCCATTCTCTTTGCAGGATCTTGGGCACACACACACATGAGCCCAGTGTAATTTTCAAGCCACGGCATCTGGGACTTGAACCGTGATGGGCCATGTTGGTGTCCACTGATGTAACCACTACGCCATCCCCTGGTCCCTCAGAGTTTAATTAAATAAGCAACATTCAGGTGCTGATTTGAAAATCAGGATCGTGCCTGATAAAATGAATCTTCTTATAACTATGATTGTGCCATTCTTAATCTGTGTTTTCATGAAATTACTGAGACCCACACAGATAGGGTAAATGCTAACAAAAATTGTCTTAGTGGGACACCCACTAATGACTTTTTTAAAAAAAATCAACTAATGAGTACATCTACTCATCAGGCAGAGACAGAGAGAGAAAGAAAGAAAGAGAGAGAGAGCGAGAGCAGGATAGTGGGCATGCATGCACACACAGCCAGTGTATTTTTCAAGCCAGTGAGTCTAGGACTCAAACTACAGGGCTGGCTATGTAGGATCCTGGGTGGCCCAACTCTTAATTACAATACTTTGGATATCACTGAGGGTTTAAACTGAGATATAAAGGAGACTTTGTCTAATTTTAATTTTTACCTAATTCAAAAGTTTTAATTCCTTGATGCAAGTCAGAGAGTTGGAACAGAAAAGTAGTTTTCTAGTGTTCTATAGCTAATGAGGGACAGAGGCAGACTTGAACTCAGGTTTTCTCAAGTACAGATAAGCTCCTTTTTCTAATGTAAAGATGCCACTATAATTTCTCTAAGTAATTGATGACTTGATAGTTCTTCCAAGCCTGACAAGTCCACACTGCCCCAATACTGCCCCTATATTTTCCCCCCTTTTGTGTCTTTCCTTAACATCTGTCATTTCATTTTGTCTCTCTGGCAGCTCTGTTCTCTTTCTCTCCAGTGTGATTTATTGTTCTTCAGTAGGTCTGAAAGAGATTTACTTTTTTATCCTGAACCTCAATTCTGTCATCAAGAAATAGTATTTTGGCTGATTCTTGCCACAGGGGCTAATGAGAACTACATGAGTCTGAGGTAATCTGGGTTCAAAGTTTTTATCTAGGATAACCCTAGTCACTAGAAAAACATTTTTCTATTCCTAGTGGTATGATGGGAGAGATTCATTTTAAAGGATTTTTGTTAATTTTACATTAAATATTCAGAAATTTCTAAAATGCTCTGGCTAAATATCAATTTTGTAAGATTTAATAATTGAGTAATTAAGACAAAATGTACTAGTGTTCATCAGCTTACACAATTTTATTCCTATGTTCTATTCTGCAAAGGGCAAGGGACTGATGACTGATTTATGTCACAGCTGGCCTAAGACAAGAAACCAAGGATCAATTTATTATTATTAAAAAATAATAATAAATTAAAAAATAAAAATATTTTCAAAACCCTGAAAAAACCTCTAAAAATAAAAAACAAAAAAATTAGTAGATACAGTTTTATTACATGGATTATATGTAACTGGTTATATAAACATATAAATACTGGGGAAGTCCCTTCACTTTTCAAAAACAAGCAGACTCATTCATGGTTTACTTTGTGTTCATTAACTCATTAAAGGCAAGGGCTGAAGATAAGGTAGTAATGCCTACTTTATATTTTTTATCTTAACTCTGCTAACTCAATTAGAATTTCCTGTATCTGAACTCTGCCTTATTGAAAGACATTTTAGTGTGGTCCGTGTATACTATCAAATAAAGAATATGTAACATATTTTATAAGTGATTTATAAGAGCAGGTGTTTTTGAAAGTCAGTGTGTAGAGATTTAGTAGCAAGTTAAAATTTGTCTTTGAATACTTTTTAAAGAATTGTACATTTGGGGACCAGCAGTTGGCATAATGACTATGTCACTGGACTCCCATGTAGTCATCCACAGTTCCAGTACCAGACCTGGTGGCTTAAACTGATGCTGGGTGTCTGTGCATGTGTGCCCAAGATCCTGAGAGGAGAATGGAAGAAAAGAACTGTGGTGTGACCATTCCCCCTGGGTGATGATTTCTAGATTTCTCTCTTTTTGTCTCTCTCTGTCTTTCTAGCAAGCACCCTATAGCAAAACTTCTCCTAAAAAAAAAAAAAAGAATTGTTTATTTTATTTTATTATTATTATTATTATTACTTTCAAATTTGACCAGAGAGAGGTAATGTGAGAAAGTAAACCATGTTTGGTACCTAAACCATATTCAGTCATGACAACAGTTCAAACTGCATAAAATCTGTAGAATTTCAGTGCATGTGTGATGGGTAAATAACCTCCCAACAAAGAAAAGCCCTAGTCCTGATGGCTTCACCTCTTTTGACAACTTATTATAAGGATTAGAGGAGATATACCATCAGAATAGATTTGAAAATTAAGTCATCATAAAACTTAAAGTAATGAAAAGCAAATGACTGAAGAAAACAGGAAGAAGAAAAAAGAGAAAGAGAAAGAGAAAGAAAAAGAGAAGAAAGAAAGAAAGAAAGAAAGAAAGAGAAACAAAGGAAGAAAGAAAGAGAGAGAGAAAGAAAGAAAAAGAGAGAAAAAACTAAAGAAAGAAAAAGACAAAGACAGTATTTTAGGAGCCATTTCCAGCCCAGAGATGCCTCCACAGGGGTTCTTTTTATGCCTAATGATGCTCCAGCCTCCAGAAGGAGACTCAGAGATTTGAGAGCCCCACTCAATGATGGAAACACTTGAAGGATCATGGCCAGCCCAGGCATTCTACCCATGCCTCCCTGGCCTCCCAGGCCTTTGCTGATCTTTGGGTGGGGCACAGCCCACTCCTCCACAGCCATGACAGGAGAAGGAACAGTGATCATGCTCAAGGGACCCTCAGGGAACTTCCTAGGCAGTCAATAACACACTACTCCAAACTAAGTTAGGTTTTATTTTCTTTTTAGATTTTGCTATAGGGCACATGCACTTGCAACTGGAGAGAGGCAGAGAGAGAGAAAGAAAGAGAGAGAGAGAGAGAAGAGAGAACATGAGAAAGCACCCCACCAAGAGATATGACCAAGCCACAATCCCTTGTCCACCATTCTCTTTGTGAGATTTTGGGTAGGCATGAACACATGTCTGGTTTACTTTTTAAGTCATCCAATCAGGTACCTGAACCATGCAGTTGACCATGTGGGATCCAGCACCTTCACCATGCCACTTATAAGCCCAGCATTGTTTTTTTCAGAAAATGTTTTGAAGTGTCCAGCAGGTGGTCAAGGTGCTGGACTCCCCCATGACCAACCACAATCTGGACCCAATGGCTTATAAATTACACTGTGTGTGTGTGTGTGTGTGTGTGTGTGTGTGTCTGTCTGTCTGTCTGTCTGTCTGTCTGTGTGCCCAAAACGCTGAGAAGAGAATTGAGAAAAAGAAATTGTGACATGTCTATTCCTGCTGAGTGGTGATTTCTCACTTTCCCTCTCTGTTTCTGTCTCTTTGGCAAGCACATGTGTCCTATGCACTCCCTCATTTAAAAAGAAGTTTCAAAGTTTATTCTTTTCATGAGTAAAAGAGACAAAGAGAGGGAGAGAGAGCACTGTATTTAAAGAAACAGGCACTGACGCCACTGTCTCCACATATTATTAAGACACCTTCAGTCACAGTCAGCCCCAGATTGTAGGTACAAGTATGCCAAGTACACCAGGGAGTTCTTCAAACCTTTCCATGTGCCTCAACTTTGCAGAGTGTCATGTTTTATCACTTCACTTTTGTTATTTTTTGTCTCAGAAAATGGCCATTCCAATGGAGGTTAAGTGGACCCTCACCATAGTTTGATTTAAATTTTACTGGTAATTAGTGATGTTGAATATTTTTTTCACAGACTTGGCCATTGTATGTCTTTTTTAGAAATGTTTACTCATGTCTTGACTTAATTTTGTAATCAGGTTTTTTTTTTTTTCCTCAGTTGGGCTTATTGATTTTCTAATATACTCTGAAAATTAATCCTTGAATAGATGAATAGATCCAAAGTACTTTTACCCTCTCCTACAGGGTATCTCTTCTTGTTGGTAAATTTCTGTGCAGTATCATTTTATTTTGCTATAATAACAGTTGTATAATAACTTTTTGCTTTTGTTTCCTCTGATTTTTAGATCTTTTTCAACAAATCTTTTCTCAGACCAATACCTGAGAGATTTTCCTTTTTTTACTTCTGTAGTCTTGTTATCTGTCTTACATTTAAGTTTGTAATGTGTTCTTTCTGACATAGATATTGACTATTTTCAGCATCATGTTGAAGTACTGTTCTCTCCCCAGTCTATGATCCTTGCTTCATTGTTAAAAATCAGCAGCCGGCATATGGTGTAATGGTTGAGACCACTAGATGTCCACATGGTTGACCACAGTTTAAGTCCAAGATTCTGTTTCTCTTTTGTCAAATTAAAAATAAATAAAAATAATCACATATAATCTACCAAGATTAAGCCAGGAGGATATAGAAAGTCTGAATAGGCCATAACAAACTAGGAGATTTAATCAGTAATAAATAACCTCCCAACACTGAAAAGCCCTGGTTCTGATGGCTTCACCTCTGAATTCTATAAAACTTTAAAGAAGACTTAACTCCCATTCTGCTCAGGT
>AAPY01484771.1:0-11876 GCA_000181375.1 Tupaia belangeri
TTTCCTGGTGGTTAGGGAGTGGCCGTTCTTAGAGTTTGAGACAAAGGCTCCGAGCAATAGAGTCATAGGGAAGTCAGTTTGTGAGGCTCCTTTTGGGTAACTTGGGAAGAGAAGATTGGAAAGCTCATTGAGAGTCTCTCTTTAAAGGAAATGACTGCCAGACTCTGCTAGTGGAAGACCTTCCCTTAAGAAGGAGGGCCATTTTAAGGATGGGAAAGTGGTTGTTAATTTTTTATCAGTGTTTGAATAACTGATGTAATCACAGGTCAATAGAGTGTATATAAAAGGTCTCATCCCTGACCCTAGCTGTTGGTTTCTCTACCCATCAGCCCAGTTTTTTTGTGACACCGCGTCGTCTCTGTGCTATACCGTGCTGCCCACAATAAACGGACGACACTGTCGTCTCCGTGCTGTAACACTACGCTGCTTGCCCTGGCTCTCACTCCTTCACTCAGGAAACCCGTTTGGGTGTCCCCCCGGGTCGGGACACTTTGTGATTCTTTGTTCTGGACTGAATTGTGCCCCACCAGTGTTCCTATGTTCAAGCCCTAATCCTCAGCATATCAATATCTGGGAACAAGGCCTTTAGGACAGACATAGAGTAGTTCTTCTGCCATTGTCCAGTTTTGCTTTCCACCTTTTCTATTACCCAAAGGCAACTGTGTTCTGAAAATAGGTGAGTGCATACAATAAAATATTTTGAGAAAGACCATATTCACATAACTTTTATTATATTATTTTGTTATAACCTTTCTATTTTTCTATTAGTTGTTGTTAATTTCTTACTGTACCTGATTTATAATGTAAACTTTTCTTTTGGTTTTTTTAGGGATTTTTTTGAAGAGTTTTTATTGCTATCAGGCACATGCGCTCACCAAAGCGCTCGCCAAAAAGACAGAGAGAGAGAGAGACAGAAAGTGAGAAATCACCCCCTCCCAGAAGGGATGGCCATGCTGTAATTCCTTCTGCTCCATTCTCTTCTTGGGATCTGGGGCACACACGCACACGCACCTGGCGTGAGTTTAAGCCACCGGGTCCGGGACCCGAACCACAGTTGACTACATGGGAATCCAGCTATATAGCCATTACTCCATCTGCTGGTCCCAACTGTTATAGGTGTGTGTGTATATATATATATATATATATATATATATATATATATATGGGAAAACATTGCATATATATGGTTTGGCACTAGCTACAATTTCTGACAGCCCCTGGGGGCTTGAAATGTATCTCTTGTGAATAAGGGTAGATTACTGTTAAGTTAAATGAGGTCATAAAGGCAGGGATCCTAATCTTAAGGGACGGTAGCCTTACGAAAAGAATCAGAGAAAACGTTCTCTCGCTCCTCACCATATAAGCACAAGCCAGAAGGGGGCCATCTGCAAGCCAGGAAGAAAGCCCTCACCAAAACCTAATCTGCTGGCACCCTGACCTTCAACTTTCAGTCTGAACTATGAGAAAATAAATTTGTTTTTGTTTTTTAAATTTCACCAGAGAGCATATGCACTAGCCAGTAAGAGACAGAGAGAGGGAAAATGAGAAAACACCATGCATGGGAGATGGTCATGCTGCAATCTTTTCTCATCCATCTCTCTCTCCTCTTGGGATTTTTGTCATGCTTGCACATGGGCCCAGCATGTTTCTCAAGCCACTGGGTCCAGTTCAGGACTTGAATCTCATAGTTGGGCACGTGGGATCCAGCCAATTTAACTATCGTGCCACAAGTTACCCCTAAATTTCTGGTTTTTTTGGGGGGGTTTTAAGCCATACAGTCTGTAGTATTTTGTGATGGCAGCCTGAGAAAATTAATACACACTTCGACATAATCTATGTAGTCACCCTTCAGACATGAGAACACAGTGTACAATTAAATGTCAGAAACACTGAGTCTGTTCTTGGCTCTAAATTTTTTCCATGACTTGTCAGTGTGGAAGACAGCAGAATCTAATTAGGTATTTTTACTTGTCATTTTAAACTGCAAAATAATAATTAATTTAAAAATAAAACTTCTTCAATGCCACATAGTAAATTCAGAGGTTTTCTTACACACATTATCATAAGTCTATATATTTCAGTCCGTTTTTAGCAAGCAAAAAAGAAAAAAAAAGAGGCATCTACATTAATGCACAAGAATGTGAGACTGCTACATTATATTCTGATTATTTATAGTTATAAAACTATAAGGATAATATAAAAATAACCATCACAGGTGGGTTGAAATAGTAGTAATTTTTCTACTACATTTAAAAAAAATTTTAAAACTTTAACTTTACTTGTTTATATTTGACCAGAGAGGGACAGGGAGAGAGAGAGAGAAAGTGAGAGAGCAAGCCATCAAGTCCCAAGACCCGAATCACAGTTGGCCACGTGAGAGTCCCAGCATCCCTCAACCACCACATCAACTGCTGGGCCCCCATTTTTATTTTCTGAATCTTATAGGATTTTTTATTATTATTTTTAATTTACATTTGATCATACATCTTTATAGTATATGACATTGGTTCTCAAAGATAAATACATTGGATGTCAAGCAAGTCAAAGATAATACTTTACGCAGTAACTTTCCACGCTTGTGTCTGTTACATGTTTTGTTTTGTTTTGAGAGGTTTTTCACTATAGGGCACGTGCGCTCGCCAGACAGACAGAGACAGAGAGAGAGAAAGCGAGAAATCACCCCCCAGAGGGGATGGCCACGCCGCAATCCCTTCTCCTCCATTCTCCTCTCGGGATCTCGGGCACGCACGCACACGCGCCTGGCGTGAGTTTTAAGCCACCTGGTCCAGGACACGAACCGCGGTCTACTACGTGGGAGTCCAGCGACATAGCCATTATGCTAACTGCTGGTTCCCTAAATAGGTATTTTTAATATATTTTTTAATTTCAAGAAAGGCAATTTGGGCTTTAATAAATCAAAATCAGAAAATGATAAGAGAACTTTGCTTAAGACTTAAAACCAGGAAATAGATTAGGATTCTATTAAAATAGCAGGTACATGGACCTGTGACAACACAAAAGAAGACAAAAATCCTCAAAAGAAGACAAAAATCCTCTAGAAAACAAAGCATAGAAAAAGATTAGTAATGTTTTAGTCAAAAGTCATAAAATTCTATGCCATCAGTTCAGTCTCATGTATTTAATCCATCGTCTGTTGTAGTCTGATTTTTCTGTTTAAATTTTGGAAGATAACTTTCAACTCTGGACTTGCCCCTACCATTAGGCTGGCCATTCTCTTGGTTGTTTTTGAACTCTTATTTCTGTGTGTCTGACTTTCGTTTTCCTGGTATAGCACTCCCTTCAGAACTTCTTGGAGAGCTGGTCTGGTGTCAGTAAATTCTTTCAGGTTTTGTTTGAGAACGTTCTTATATTCTTTTCCCATAGGAAAGATAGTCTTGCCAGGTATAATATTCTTTGTTAAAATTATTTTTCACTCAACACTTTGAATATATTTTCCCATTCTTTCCTTGCTCACATTGTTTCTGATGAGAGGTCCACTGTTAGCCTGATCGAATATTCTTTGTAGGTAACTTGACGTTTCTCTCCTGCCAGTTTTGGTATCTTGTTTTTGTCTGTAGTTTTGGTCAATTCTGGCTATCATGTGTCTTGGAGAAGATCTTGTTGGATTGATTCTATTTGAGGTCCTTTGTATTTCTTGGGACCGGATCTTTGAATGATCCTCTAGGTTTGGAAAGTTTTCTTTCAGGATTTCATTATTTACTGGCTTTGTCTTGTTTTGTTTTGTTTTGGAGACGTTTTCGCTATAGGGCGCGTGCGCTCGCCAGACAGACAGGGAGAAACATAGAGACAGAAAGCGAGAAATCACTCCCCAGGGGGGATGGTCACGCCGCAATCCCTTCTCCTCCATTCTCCTCTTGGGATCTTGGTCACGCACGCACAAGCGCCCAGCATGAGTTTTAAGCCACCAGGTCCAGGACGCGAACTGCGGTTGACTACGTGGAGTCCAGCGACATAGCCATTATGCTAACTGCTGGTTCCCGTCATTATTTACTTTTTTAAAAATAAGTTTAAGAGCATCTGTGGGCATCTTCTGTGGAGACTATGTTTTGCTACCAAATTGACTATGTTTTCTGTTGGTTATTGAACATTTCAATTCTGATTAAAGTTTCATTTGATTGATAGTACTGTCATTTTACATAGAGTCAAAAATGCCTAAATCAGACAAACCAAATGTTTTCATTTTAATGAGATCTGATTTAGCCAAATACCTGCAAAGAGCTGTCATTCAAAGTGAATTTTGACAATTAAGATATTTTTTGGCAGGACTAGCAGGTGGCATAATGATTATATCACTGGACTCCCACATGGTCAGCCACAGTTCAAGTCCCAAAACCAGCTACTTAAAACTCATGCCGGGCACGTATGCATGTGTGCCCAAGATCTCAAGAGGAGAATGGAGGAGAAGGGATGATGGTATGGCCACCCCTCCTTGGAGGTGATTTCTCATTTTCTGTCTCTCTGGCAAGCACACATGCCCTATAGCAAAAATTTCTCCCTAAATATATGTGTGTATACACACACACACATATATATGCGCACACACGTATATAGATAATAATCTCTCTCTCTCTCTTTCTCTCTCTCTCTCTCTCTCTCTCTCTCTATATATATATATATATATATATGTATAATGTTGGCTATCAGGTGGCATGGAGGTTAAAGCAGCTGGATCCCACATGGCCATCTGAGCAGTTCAAGTTCAAATCCTGGACCCAGTGACTTGAAAAACATTCTAGATGCATATGTATGCATGCCCCAAATACCCAGAGAATGAAACAGAAGATATTGCAATGTGGCCATCCCTCCGGGGGGTGATTTCTTACTTTCCCTCTCTCTATCTCTTTCTGGCAATCACACACACCCTATAGCAAACTAAAACAAACAAACAAAACCAAGATACATTTATCTCACTATAAATATGAAGATCCTTCAGTGTTTCAATATGGAAATGAGATGGTATTCATAGAAAAAGGAAAGCATTCAATTCTAACCAAAGCTGGATCTTGATCTTGATGAGAGGATTACAAAGTTCTCTCACCTTTTATTCATTCATTCAGCTGACATTTACTGATCACTTAGATGGTAGTTATTTAAGGTAAAGGCTTGAAAACCAGATTACCTGGTCTTAAATAAGTACTCCACCACTTACTAGAGTTCTGATCCTGTGTATTCATCAAGATGAGTTAGAGCAGCTATGTAACAGAACAAACCTAAAACCTTAGCTGCTTCAACTATTTCTTTAAATAATTGTTTAATTTAACTTTATTATTATTATTATTATTATTATTTTCCAGTTTTATCAGAGAGACAAAAAAGAGAGAGGGGGAAATTGAGAAAGCAAGCCACCAGGTCCAGGACTTGAGCCACAGTTGGCCAGGTGGGAGTACAGTGTCTTTCACCACCGCACCACCTGCCAGCCCCACTTAAAATATTTTTTACTCATGCTACATTTCCATTGTGAGGAAGAGGGCTATGCTCCATATAATCACTCAGGGATCCAGAGTGATGGAGACTAGCACCTTGTAGCTACATATGCCCTGGTGGATCTCATACGAGAAATTAAACGCTTCATCAGAGAAGTGACCCACAGCATAGAAGTGACCCATATGAAATTCTACTCAGAGTTTATTGTCCATTACAGTCACAGGACCACCTAAGTACAAAGATTAGGACAGTGATTCTCTCACACGTCTGGAAAGAAAGAAGATCCAGGTAAGAATGAAGCACTAAAAGGCTCCATGACATCTTGGACAACTTATTTAACCTCTTTGTGACTTCATTTCTTCATTTATACTCTGAAAATAATCTCGGGTTGCTGAAAAAATCATGATGTATTATTCTGTTTTTCTATGCATAAATGTGTCATGACCCAATGACAGTGCCTAGTTTTTAAAGTGATTGTGAGGATTAAGTTAGTGTGCCTAGAAAACTTTGAACTGTGCTAAGCAGTGGGAACAAAAGAAAAATTACGCTGCTCTCTCCACCCTGGAAGTTCATATATTGGCAGAATATAGAAACGTACACATAATAGTTCATCAAGAAATGTTATCATCACAAGGGAAAATTATCTCAGTTTTGACTACTCAGTAATGCAAAGAAGCAAAGTAGCATAGGAGTAATGAAGCACAGGCTATGGAGGCAGGAAATTCTTGGTTTGATTCTTGGCTCTGCTACTGTGATTTAGACAAGTAACATAACTTCTCCCAGCCTCAGTATCATCTCTGTAAAATAGTGAACTTCAAAGTATTCACTTGTAGCTAGTAATACAGACTCAATGTGAAGCAGGTAGCATAATACACAACATTAATTCAATTAATAGCTTTCATTTAGGATATATCCTTGAATATTCTACACAGAAACTGCTTCTGCTGTTCTAGTTGAGTCAGTAAATGTGCAGAAAGCACCTGTGTGCCTCCCCCATACTTCCATTGGAATATACATTTAGGAAGTTTATCTTTTTGAGGTTATGTTAGTTTAAAGCAGAAAATATACACACACACACACACACGCACACGCATTCCAGACACTGTATTTCTTGACCTAGCCCTTGCCCTTTTACTGTATCTGCTCTCCAAAATTCAACACCATCAAAATTCTTCACGAGTATTTTCTAAGTCTTATGTATTGTCCAAACAAAGTCCTCTTTTCTTTTCCTTTCATCTTCCTCTGTTGAACCACTAGAGAGGGCACTTCAGCTTCCTACAGCTCCACAGCCCAGGAAGATCCTATTGCCAGTCACAGAGATGGGAAGATGGGACACTCTGCTGTAAATGAACTGCCACGGACATCCTTTAACTAATATATTTTTTAGAGGTTTCTGCCTTAAGGCGCTTGTGCTTGCATGTCTCTTGACAGAGACAGCGAAAGGGAAAGTGAGAAATCACCCCCCAGGGGAATGGCCACACCACAATCCCTTCTCCATTTTCCTCCCAGGATGTTGGGCATGCAAGTACATGGGCCCAGTGTGGTTTTTCAAGTCACCAGTTTAGACTTGAACCATGGAAGGCCATGTGGGAGTCCAACAACATAACTACTCTGCCATCTACTGGTCCCCCTTTAACTAATTTTTCATTTATGAATAGTAAGTTCTCAAGCCCTACTTCATATTCTCATGAATACCTATCTTTGGCCAAGTACCTTCACTGTAATCAATCTTATATCTTGTGTAGCTGTGTAGATGTTAGCATAATAAGGATGTTTATTATTAATCAAAAGTTAACTTACAAAATCAACCCAATGACCCCATTTTTATTATGGGTTGAACAAAAGACTTTGAACACCACAAAAAAAAATGGACAGTCTGTATTTTCCTTTAATATGAATCCTAATAAATAATTAGCCATATACTTTTGTATTATGTAACCCCTAATATATTTTTTAGGCTCAAAAAATCTTTATTAATCAAAATAGAAACAATTACAATTAACACGTTTTTCCCATAGAGAAGGAGTTTGTTTATGCCTATAGCATAAAAATCCGTGCTTCAGGGTTTGACAAACTCTTAGAAAGCCTCTTCTGACATCCCACTACTAAAATGTTTTCCCTGCAACAAACTGTTGATATGCTTGAAGAATTGATAGTCAATTGAGGAGGAGGTCAAATGGATATGGCAGATGAGGCAAAATGTCATAGTCAAATTTCAACTTTGAAATGTTGATTGTGCAACATACAGTAAGGTATTATCAGGAATTGGGCCCTTTCTGTTAACCAATGTTGCTTACAGGCATTGCAGTTTTCAGTGCATCTCATCCATCTGCGGAGCGTACTTCTCAGATGTAACGGTTTCACAAAGATTCAGAATGCTTAGTTGATCAGACCCCTCCAGTAACCATGACCTTTTTTATGGTACAAGTTTGGCTTTGGGAAGTGCTCTGGAGCTTCTTCTCCATCCAACCACTAAACTGGTCAACACCGATTGTCATATAAAATAAACTTTGTTGCACATCATAATCCAGTTGAGAATTGGTTTATTGTTGTAGCATAGACTAAGAAGATCACACTTCAAAATGACGATTTTATTTCTTCGGTCAGTTGATGAGGCACCGACTTACTGAGCTTTTTCACTTTTCCAATTTGTTTCAGAAGCTGAACAACCCAGGGGATGGTCAAGGATGATTTCCTCAGCAACTTCTTATGTAGATGTAGGAGGGTCAACTTAAAAGACTGCTCTCAATTGGTCACTGTCAACTTTCGATGGCTAGCCACTATGCTCATCTTTGAGGTTCTCACCTTCTTTACAAAACTCCTTGAACCACCACTACACTGTACATTCGTTAGCAGTTCCTGAGCCAATGTGCTATTGATGTTGCAAGTTGTCTCCACTGCTCTATAACCATTCTGACCTTGAATAAGAAAATTGTTTGAATTTGCTTTTTGTTTAACATCATTTCCATAGTCAAGTGGCACATGGATCAGATTATAATATGCCTATAGGACCAAGTAGAGTCTTCCACTTCACTGGGCTGCCTCCAGTTTCAGACGCTGGTCACACCCTTAGTTTCTATACTGTTCCAAAGTTATAATAGTATTAATAATTCTGCCCTTTTAAATATAAATATCTTCTGCTTCCATTCAGACTTTAGTATGAAAGAGAATCCTTCAGGTCTTCCACAACCCAAGCCCAACCACAGTCACTATGCCAATCCCACCTACTACCTGAAAAGAACAGTTATCCCCCTCACCACAAGAAATCACGGTGCAGAGATGCCAAAATAAACTCTATTCTCACAAAATCTTAAACTCAATTCTGTAACCCTTAATATCTTACAGGCCTTCAGTAAATATATAGTGGTAATTTACAACATAGCTATGAATTAATAATAATTAGCCTTATTGAAATACTATCTTTTAAAGTTTTTGTTTTTTGTTTGTTTTGTTTTGTTTTGTTTTGTTTTAATTTATTGAGAGAGAAAAAGAAATACCATTGACAGTTTCACCATGCTGAGATTTCCCCTTTGGACTCCCTGCCAGTTAGGATCACAGGCACGGGCATGTTTGAGTTGGCCCAAGATCCAAACCCAGGCCTACCATGTGGCTCTAGTATTGTAGAATGGCACACTACCACCTGCACCACCATGATTGGGCCTGAAATATTTTTAATAGAATTATAGAAGAGTTTCACAAGCTGTTAGTCTGAGTGTGACACTATAAACACCAGGAAGCCAGGATCATGAGAAGAGATTGGGCCTAGAAGTTCTTTCTGATCCATTCAGCTTCCTAACAAACCCTAAGAGCTCAGAGAGGGATATTAATCACCCCTCGCTGTATCCCTGGGTAGTGCCAACTGCTGGAGACCCCACATGGTGCTTGCCTGAAGCCTGTAGACTTCTCCTCCACAGCACAGTGCTGCTTCAGGAAAGACTTGTAGGCCTATAAATGAAGCTCAGCTGCTTCAAACACCCCCTCCCTGCTGCTATGTTCTGCCCATCAAATGTTCATGTGTTGGAATTTGGTCTCTTGTATAATGGCTTTGGGGAGCGGTAAGAGTTTTAAGGGGTGAGATTTAGTGGGTGGTGTTTGGATCACAGGAGCATCACCCTCATGAATAGATTAATGCTTTGTCTCCCCAGAAGGAATGAGTTCTCACTTGATGGGATGGGTTTAGTTCCCATGAGATCAGGTTGGCATTAAAAGAAGAGGTCTCTCTCTCCTTGCATGTGCCTGCTGACCTTCCTGCTTCTGTCAGCTATGTTGTGACATAGGAAAAGCAGCTGGCCAGCCTCAGAGACATTTCAGCCATCAGAGTAGTGAGCCAAAAGAACCTCTTTTTTATAAATCATCCAGTTTCAAGCATTTCTGCTTAGCAATATGCTAACAGACTAAGACAGCTACCCACACACCTAGCCTCAGACTTTCTGTCTAGCCTTGCCCCCAGAAGCCTGGGGTGTCTCAGGATGGTTTGTCTGCCTCTCTGCCTCTTCTGCTCCAGCCAAGGTAGAGCAGTGGTAAAAACACAATGCTCTGTGAGGCTGACCTATATGGGAAAGTTCCAGATTCTCATCTTTGAGCACATATGCCCATGTCGTGAGGCTGGCTAAAGGCTGGGAGTGGATTGTAACATCAGGCCCGTGTTGGGGGACATACTCTTGACAAGACATACTCTTGTCTCTCTGCCTCTCTCACTCATGGAGGAAATAAATAAACTTTAAAAAGAAAAGAATTGGTCAAAGGAAGTATGTGTGTGTGGTGGGATGGGGGAGGACACCATAGTAGAGAGTATTCTAGAAAGCTTAAACAAGTGTGCAGAGGCCCTAGGAAGGGAAAAGCTGACTCCTCTAAAGAACTCAAAGAACATGGTTGAAATGCAAAATTCAAAGAGGAGAGTGCCTGAGTGGAAACTAGTGAGCAGGCAGGGGCCAGATCAAGAGACTTGTTGGCTAAACTAAAGACTTGACCATTCCAACTGTTGCTGGCCAGGTGGGATCCAGCTCCCTCTGCACACTTAACCACTGCACTACGGGGCCAGCCCTGAAATGGCTTCTTAGCTCTCTCGCTTCCTCCAGTGATTTTCCTACACAGTAGTTAGAATAATCTGGGATGTGCTCATGTGCCCAGGATCCTGACAGGATAGAGAATTGGAGGGAAAAGGGATTGCAGCATGACCAGACCCCACTGGGGGATTTACTCTCTCTCTTTTTCCCACCTCTGGCATTAAAGAAAAAGAGAGAGAAAGAAAGAAAAAGAGAGAGAGAGAGCAAGGAAGAGGAGAGGGAAGAAAGATAAAAAAAGCTATGTCGTTAGTCTTAATAAGAAATGTTACTAGGTCAGCCTAGCTTGTGACAGTAGAGATGGAGAAAAGTAGACAGTTTTATGGTATATAAGGACATAAAACTAAGTCCTAAAAATTCAAACTACCAATTATAAATTTAATTTAAAATGTGGGAAACAACCGAGTAAAAATCAGGATATTCCCTATTCATAAATAGAAAGAATGACAGCTTTCTTTGAAACAATGACATTTATGCAGATCTAAAGGGCAATATGACAAGTTGGATTCATGCCTAAAACTTAAAATTTGGGGTTGTTAGAAATGCTTGTATATATGTAGATATACACACATATGTATTTATTTTATATTACATTTAGAGTTTATAGATCACATATTCATTTCATATATATTTTAAATCAAATATGAATACATGTGCATATTGTATTTATGAACATATGTGCACTCACACTGTGTCCTTAAGAACAATAAAGAACTCTAAGATCCTCAGGTTATCTTCTTGTCTAACACAGGGCTGCACCAATTACGTTACTTAGCCTGGTTGGTTTGCCTGGAAATTAATGGAAGCAGTAGAACATGTGTTTGTACATAACTTATGTCATATCTACAGATTGAATGCTACTTTGTTTGTTATTCATCCTTCCTGGGAGAAGAGGGACTCTTCACATTGGTTCCAACTCAACACATTGGTTCCAGGCAGAACACAGAAACTGGACAGAAAAATCTCTATTTTCATTTCCTTTAGCCTTCTGGAATCCGATTCATTTCTGGATCTTGAGATAGTCTGAGTAGCAAGAGATGAGTTGTGGCCATCTGGTACTTCTGGGAATATATAAATGGGTCATGAAGAAAGCACCAGGCTAGGAATTTTCAAACTTCAGTTCCAGACGTGACTTCCTAGATTGCCTTGAATGGATATCTTAGTCTATTTTTGCTGCTGTAACAAAATACGTAAACTTGAGTAATTCAGAATGAACAAAAATGTCTTGGCTCACAATTCTGGAGGTTGGAAAGTCGAGATCAAGATGCTAGCATCTGGTAGGGGTTGTCTCGCAGCTTCATTCATGGCAGAGAGCAGAGAGAGGCAAAGGAAAGGGCAGAGGATCAGTTTATCCTTTTATCAGGAACC
>AAPY01485106.1:0-16740 GCA_000181375.1 Tupaia belangeri
GCCAAAGATCTCTCAGATATTCCAAGGAAAAGGACAGATTTGGATGAAAATCTATCTGCTTTTCTCAAAAAAGAAACCTTCATTTCTAAACGTCCACTGAATAAGGGTTTACGACTGTTTCCAACATTGAAAGTTGGAGTAGAGCAACACTGAAGATCACAAGTTTCTCAACTTCTAATGTTAAGTAAGTGGAACCAACAGCTTTGTGTTAGTTCTTTCTTAACATTACGTTGGAAGAACTTCTCTTTCTTGTTAGTATGCTTTGGAAATGTAGTGCATTCTTAGGCGAAACCTCAACTGGCATCAGCAACAAACCTCTTAAGGTATGAAAATCAGCTCCATGAGTTTAGTCATTCTGTCAAATAACTTTCTGATCCTCCAAGTAAAAGTACACATTTTAGCTGAAAAATTACACGCTAATCTAAAGAAAGTAAGCTTCACTTGAAATCGCCCACTGTAATACAGTGTTAAACTGCTTCCAAAACTTGAAGTTGAAGTAGAGCTTCATTGAACATCACAAGTTGTTCAACTTACAAAGTTAAGTAAGTGGAACAATCAAGTTTGTGTTAGTTCTTTCTTAACATTTCGTTGTAAGAGGGTTTCTTTAATCATAGTTTGCTTTGAAAGTGTAGTGCATTCTTAGGCCCAAAACTCAACTTGCAGCTACTGCAAAGTTTGTTAGGTGTGAAAATCAGCTCCATGAGTGGAGTCATTCTGCCAAAGATCTTTCTGATATTCCAAAGAAAAGGCCAGATTTGGGCTGATAAAATACTTACTTATCCTGAGAAAGTAAGCTTCATTTCTATACGCCCACTGTAATACAGTGTTTAACTGCTTCCAAAACTTGAAGTTGAAGTAGAGCTTCATTGAACATCACAAGTTATTCAACTTACAAAGTTAAGTAAGTGGAACAATCAAGTTTGTGTTAGTTCTTTCTTAACATTTCGTTGTAAGAGGGTTTCTTTAATCATAGTTTGCTTTGAAAGTGTAGTGCATTCTTAGGCCCAAAACTCAACTTGCAGCTACTGCAAAGTTTGTTAGGTGTGAAAATCAGCTCCATGAGTGGAGTCATTCTGCCAAAGATCTTTCTGATATTCCAAAGAATAGGCCAGATTTGGGCTGAAAAACTACTTACTTATCCTGAGAAAGTAAGCTTCATTTCTATACGCCCACTCTAATACACCGTTAAACTGCTTCCAAAACTTGAAGTTGAAGTAGAGCTTCATTGAACATCACAAGTTATTCAACTTACAAAGTTAAGTAAGTGGAACAATCCAGTTTGTGTTAGTTCTTTCTTAACATTTCGTTGTAAGAGGGTTTCTTTAATCATAGTTTGCTTTGAAAGTGTAGTGCATTCTTAGGCCCAAAACTCAACTTGCAGCTACTGCAAAGTTTGTTAGGTGTGAAAATCAGCTCCATGAGTGGAGTCATTCTGCCAAAGATCTTTCTGATATTCCAAAGAATAGGCCAGATTTGGGCTGAAAAACTACTTACTTATCCTGAGAATGTAAGCTTCATTTCTATACGCCCACTGTAATACAGTGTTAAACTGCTTCCAAAACTTGAAGTTGAAGTAGAGCTTCATTGAACATCACAAGTTGTTCAACTTACAAAGTTAAGTAAGTGGAACAATCAAGTTTGTGTTAGTTCTTTCTTAACATTTCGTTGTAAGAGGGTTTCTTTAATCATAGTTTGCTTTGAAAGTGTAGTGCATTCTTAGGCCCAAAACTCAACTTGCAGCTACTGCAAAGTTTGTTAGGTGTGAAAATAAGCTCCATGAGTGGACTCATCCTGCCAAAGATCTTTCTGATATTCCAAAGAATAGGCCAGATTTTGGCTGAAAAACTACTTACTTATCCTGAGAAAGTAAGCTTCATTTCTAAACGCCCACTGTAATAAAGTGTTAAACTGCTTCCAAAACTTGAAGTTGAAGTAGAGCTTCATTGAACATCACAAGTTATTCAACTTACAAAGTTAAGTAAGTGGAACAATCAAGTTTGTGTTAGTTCTTTCTTAACATTTCGTTGTAAGAGGGTTTCTTTAATCATAGTTTGCTTTGAAAGTGTAGTGCATTCTTAGGCCCAAAACTCAACTTGCAGCTACTGCAAAGTTTGTTCGGTGTGAAAATCAGCTCCATGAGTGGAGTCATTCTGCCAAAGATCTTTCTGATATTCCAAAGAATAGGCCAGATTTGGGCTGAAAAACTACTTACTTATCTTGAGAAAGTAAGCTTCATTTCTAAACGCCCACTGTAATACACTGTTAAACTGCTTCCAAAACTTGAAGTTGAAGTAGAGCTTCATTGAACATCACAAGTTATTCAACTTACAAAGTTAAGTAAGTGGAACAATCAAGTTTGTGTTAGTTCTTTCTGAACATTTCGTTGTAAGAGGGTTTCTTTAATCATAGTTTGCTTTGAAAGTGTAGTGCATTCTTAGGCCCAACACTCAACTTGCAGCTACGGCAAAGTTTGTTAGGTGTGAAAATCAGCTCCATGAGTGGATTCATTCTGCCAAAGATCTTTCTGATATTCCAAAGAATAGGCCAGATTTTGGCTGAAAAACTACTTACTTATCTTGAGAAAGTAAGCTTCATTTCTAAACGCCCACTGTAATACAGTGTTAAACTGCTTCCAAAACTTGAAGTTGAAGTAGAGCTTCATTGAACATCACAAGTTGTTCAACTTACAAAGTTAAGTAAGTGGAACAATCAAGTTTGTGTTAGTTCTTTCTTAACATTTCGTTGTAAGAGGGTTTCTTTAATCATAGTTTACTTTGAAAGTGTAGTGCATTCTTAGGCCCAAAACTCAACTTTGCAGCTACTGCAAAGTTTGTTAGGTGTGAAAATCAGCTCCATGAGTGGAGTCATTCTGCCAAAGATCTTTCTGATATTCCAAAGAATAGGTCAGATTTTGGCTGAAAAACTACTTACTTATCCTGAGGAAGTAAGCTTCATTTCTAAACGCCCACTGCAATACAGTGTTAAACTGATTCCAAAACTTGAAGTTGAAGTAGAGCTTCATTGAACATCACAACTTGTTCAACTTACAAAGTTAAGTAAGAGGAACAATCAAGTTTGTGTTAGTTCTTTCTTAACATTTCGTTGTAAGACGGTTTCTTTAATCATAGTTTGCTTTGAAAGTGTAGTGCATTCTTAGGCCCACAACTCAACTTGCAGCTACTGCAAAGTTTGTTAGGTGTGAAAATCAGCTCCATGAGTGGAGTCATTCTGCCAAAGATCTTTCTGATATTCCAAAGAATAGGTCAGATTTTGGCTGAAAAACTACTTACTTATCCTGAGAAAGTAAGCTTCATTTCTAAACGCCCACTTAATACAGTGTTAAACTGCTTCCAAAACTTGAAGTTGAAGTAGAGCTTCATTGAACATCACAAGTTGTTCAACTTACAAAGTTAAGTAAGTGGAACAATCAAGTTTGTGTTAGTTCTTTCTTAACATTTTGTTGTAAGAGGGTTTCTTTAATCATAGTTTGCTTTGAAAGTGTAGTGCATTCTTAGGCCCAAAACTCAACTTGCAGCTACTGCAAAGTTTGTTAGGAGTGAAAATCAGCTCCAAGAGTGGAGTCATTCTGCCAAAGATCTTTCTGATATTCCAAAGAATAGGCCAGATTTTGGCTGAAAAACTACTTACTTATCCTGAGAAAGTAAGCTTCATTTCTAAACGCCCACTGTAATACAGTGTTAAACTGCTTCCAAAACTTGAAGTTGAAGTAGAGCTTCATTGAACATCACAAGTTATTCAACTTACAAAGTTAAGTAAGTGGAACAATCAAGTTTGTGTTAGTTCTTTCTTAACATTTCGTTGTAAGAGGGTTTCTTTAATCATAGTTTGCTTTGAAAGTGTAGTGCATTCTTAGGCCCAAAACTCAACTTGCAGCTACTGCAAAGTTTGTTAGGTGTGAAAATCAGCTCCATGAGTGGAGTCATTCTGCCAAAGATCTTTCTGATATTCCAAAGAATAGGCCAGATTTTGGCTGAAAAACTACTTACTTATCCTGAGAAAGTAAGCTTCATTTCTATACGCCCACTGTAATACAGTGTTAAACTGCTTCCAAAACTTGAAGTTGAAGTAGAGCTTCATTGAACATCACAAGTTATTCAACTTACAAAGTTAAGTAAGTGGAACAATCAAGTTTGTGTTAGTTCTTTCTTAACATTTCGTTGTAAGAGGGTTTCTTTAATCATAGTTTGCTTTGAAAGTGTAGTGCATTCTTAGGCCCAAAACTCAACTTGCAGCTACTGCAAAGTTTGTTAGGTGTGAAAATCAGCTCCATGAGTGGACTCATCCTGCCAAAGATCTTTCTGATATTCCAAAGAATAGGCCAGATTTTGGCTGAAAAACTACTTACTTATCCTGAGAACGTAAGCTTCATTTCTAAACGCCCACTGTAATGCAGTGTTAAACTGCTTCCAAATCTAGAAGTAGAAGTATAGCTTCATTGAACATCACAAGTTGTTCAACTTACAAAGTTAAGTAAGTGGAACAATCAAGTTTGTGTTAGTTCTTTCTTAACATTTCGTTCTAAGAGGGTTTCTTTAATCATAGTTTGCTTTGAAAGTGTAGTGCATTCTTCGGCCCCAAATTCAACTTGCTCCTACTGCAAAGTTTGTTAGGTGTGAAAATCAGCTCCATGAGTGGAGTCATTCTGCCAACGATCTTTCTGATATTCCAAAGAATAGGCCAGATTTTGGCTGAAAACTACTTACTTATCCTGAGAAAGTAAGCTTCATTTCTAAACGCCCACTGTAATACAGTGTTAAACTGCTTCCAAAACTTGAAGTTGAAGTAGAGCTTCATTGAACATCACAAGTTGTTCAAATTACAAAGTTAAGTAAGTGGAACAATCAAGTTTGTGTTAGTTCTTTGTTAACATTTCATTGTAAGAGGGTTTCTTTAATCATAGTTTGCTTTGAAAGTGTAGTGCATTCTTAGGCCCAACACTCAACTTGCAGGTACTGCAAAGTTTGTTAGGTGTGAAAATCAGCTCCATGAGTGGAGTCATTCTGCCAAAGATCTTTCTGATATTCCAAAGAATAGGCCAGATTTTGGCTGAAAAACTACTTACTTATCTTGAGAAAGTAAGCTTCATTTCTAAACGCCCACTGTAATACAGTGTTAAACTGCTTCCAAAACTTGAAGTTGAAGTACAGCTTCATTGAACATCACAAGATGTTCAACTTACAAAGTTAAGTAAGTGGAACCATCAAGTTTGTGTTAGTTCTTTCTTAACATTTCGTTGTAAGAGGGTTTCTTTAATCATAGTTTGCTTTGAAAGTGTAGTGCATTCTTAGGCCCAAAACTCAACTTGCAGCTACTGCAAAGTTTGTTAGGTGTGAAAATCAGCTCCATGAGTGGAGTCAATCTGCCAAAGATCTTTCTGATATTCCAAAGAATAGGCCAGATTTTGGCTGAAAAACTACTTACTTATCCTGAGAAAGTAAGCTTCATGTCTAAACGCCCACTGTAATACAGTGTTAAAGTGCTTCCAAAACTTGAAGTTGAAGTAGAGCGTCATTGAACATCACAAGTTATTCAACTTACAAAGTTAAGTAAGTGGAACAATCAAGTTTCTGTTGGTTCTTTCTTAACATTTCGTTGTAAGAGGGTTTCTTTCCCCCAAGGGTGCTTTGAAAGTGTAGTGCATTCTTAGGCCCAACACTCAACTTGCAGCTACGGCAAAGTTTGTTAGGTGTGAAAATCAGCTCCATGAGTGGAGTCATTCTGCCAAAGATCTTTCTGATATACAAAGAATAGACCAGATTTTGGCTGAACAACTACTTACTTATCCTGAGAAAGTAAGCTTCATTTCTAAACGCCCACTGTAATACAGTGTTAAACTGCTTCCAAAACTTGAAGCTGAAGTAGAGCTTCATTGATCATCACAAGTTATTCAACTTACAAAGTTAAGTAAGTGGAACAATCAAGTTTGTGTTAGTTCTTTCTTAACATTTCGTTGTAAGAGGGTTTCTTTAATCATAGTTTGCTTTGAAAGTGTAGTGCATTCTTAGGCCCAAAACTCAACTTGCAGCTACTGCAAAGTTTGTTAGGTGTGAAAATCAGCCCCATGAGTGGACTCATCCTGCCAAAGATCTTTCTGATATTCCAAAGAATTGGCCAGATTTTGGCTGAAAAACTACTTACTTCTCCTGAGAAAGTAAGCTTCATTTCTAAACGCCCACTGTAATACAGTGTTAAACTGCTTCCAAAACTTGAAGTTGAAGTACAGCTTCATTGAACATCACAAGTTATTCAACTTACAAAGTTAAGTAAGTGGAACAATCAAGTTTGTGTTAGTTCTTTCTTAACATTTCGTTGTAAGAGGGTTTCTTTAATCATAGTTTGCTTTGAAAGTGTAGTGCATTCTTAGGCCCAAAACTCAACTTGCAGCTACTGCAAAGTTTGTTAGGTGTGAAAATCAGCTCCATGAGTGGAGTCATTCTGCCAAAGATCTTTCTGATATTCCAAAGAATAGGCCAGATTTTGGCTGAACAACTACTTACTTATCCTGAGAAAGTAAGCTTCATTTCTAAACGCCCACTGTAATACAGTGTTAAACTGCTTCCAAAACTTGAAGTTGAAGTAGAGCTTCATTGAACATCACAAGTTGTTCAACTTACAAAGTTAAGTAAGTGGAACAATCAAGTTTGTGTTAGTTCTTTCTTAACATTTCGTTGTAAGAGGGTTTCTTTAATCATAGTTTGCTTTGAAAGTGTAGTGCATTCTTAGGCCCAAAACTCAACTTGCAGCTACTGCAAAGTTTGTTAGGTGTGAAAATCAGCTCCATGAGTGGAGTCATTCTGCCAAAGATCTTTCTGATATTCCAAAGAATAGGCCAGATTTTGGCTGAAAAACTACTTACTTATCCTGAGAAAGTAAGCTTCATTTCTAAACGCCCACTGTAATACAGTGTTAAACTGCTTCCAAAACTTGACGTTGAAGTAGAGCTTCATTGAACATCACAAGTTATTCAACTTACAAAGTTAAGTAAGTGGAACAATCAAGTTTGTGTTAGTTCTTTCTTAACATTTCGTTGTAAGTGGGTTTCTTTAATCATAGTTTGCTTTGAAAGTGTAGTGCATTCTTAGGCCCAAAACTCAACTTGCAGCTACTGCAAAGTTTGTTAGGTGTGAAAATCAGCTCCATGAGTGGACTCATCCTGCCAAAGATCTTTCTGATATTCCAAAGAATAGGCCAGATTTTGGCTGAAAAACTACTTACTTATCCTGAGAAAGTAAGCTTCATTTCTAAACGCCCACTGTAATAAAGTGTTAAACTGCTTCCAAAACTTGAAGTTGAAGTAGAGCTTCATTGAACATCACAAGTTATTCAACTTACAAAGTTAAGTAAGTGGAACAATCAAGTTTGTGTTAGTTCTTTCTTAACATTTTGTTGTAAGAGGGTTTCTTTAATCATAGTTTGCTTTGAAAGTGTAGTGCATTCTTAGGCCCAAAACTCAACTTGCAGCTACTGCAAAGTTTGTTACGTGTGAAAATCAGCTCCATGAGTGGAGTCATTCTGCCAAAGATCTTTCTGATATTCCAAAGAAAAGGCCAGATTTTGGCTGAAAAACTACTTACTTATCCTGAGAATGTAAGCTTCATTTCTAAACGCCCACTGTAATACAGTGTTAAACTGCTTCCAAAACTTGACGTTCAAGTAGAGCTTCATTGAACATCACAAGTTGTTCAACTTACAAAGTTAAGTAAGTGGAACAATCAAGTTTGTGTTAGTTCTTTCTTAACATTTCGTTGTAAGAGGGTTTCTTTAATCATAGTTTGCTTTGAAAGTGTAGTGCATTCGTAGGCCCAAAACTCAACTTGCAGCTACTGCAAAGTTTGTTAGGTGTGAAAATCAGCTCCATGAGTGGAGTCATTCTGCCAAAGATCTTTCTGATATTCCAAAGAATAGGCCAGATTTTGGCTGAAAAACTACTTACTTATCTTGAGAAAGTAAGCTTCATTTCTAAACGCCCACTGTAATACAGTGTTAAACTGCTTCCAAAACTTGAAGTTGAAGTAGAGCTTCATTGAACATCACAAGTTATTCAACTTACAAAGTTAAGTAAGTGGAACAATCAAGTTTGTGTTAGTTCTTTCTTAACATTTCGTTGTGAGAGGGTTTCTTTAATCATAGTTTGCTTTGAAAGTGTAGTGCATTCGTAGGCCCAAAACTCAACTTGCAGCTACTGCAAAGTTTGTTAGGTGTGAAAATCAGCTCCATGAGTGGAGTCATTCTGCCAAAGATCTTTCTGATATTCCAAAGAATAGGCCAGATTTTGGCTGAAAAACTACTTACTTATCCTGAGAAAGTAAGCTTCATTTCTATACGCCCACTGTAATACAGTGTTAAACTTCTTCCAAAACTTGAAGTTGAAGTAGAGCTTCATTGAACATCACAAGTTATTCAACTTACAAAGTTAAGTAAGTGGAACAATCCAGTTTGTGTAAGTTCTTTCTTAACATTTCGTTGTAAGAGGGTTTCTTTAATCATAGTTTGCTTTGAAAGTGTAGTGCATTCGTAGGCCCAAAACTCAACTTGCAGCTACTGCAAAGTTTGTTAGGTGTGAAAATCAGCTCCATGAGTGGAGTCATTCTGCCAAAGATCTTTCTGATATTCCAAAGAATAGGCCAGATTTTGGCTGAAAAACTACTTACTTATCCTGAGAAAGTAAGCTTCATTTCTAAACGCCCACTGTAATACAGTGTTAAACTGCTTCCAAAACTTGAAGTTGAAGTAGAGCTTCATTGAACATCACAAGTTATTCAACTTACAAAGTTAAGTAAGTGGAACCATCAAGTTTGTGTTAGTTCTTTCTTAACATTTCGTTGTAAGAGGGTTTCTTTAATCATAGTTTGCTTTGAAAGTGTAGTGCATTCTTAGGCCCAAAACTCAACTTGCAGCTACTGCAAAGTTTGTTAGGTGTGAAAATCAGCTCCATGAGTGGAGTCATTCTGCCAAAGATCTTTCTGATATTCCAAAGAATAGGCCAGATTTTGGCTGAAAAACTACTTACTTATCCTGAGAAAGTAAGCTTCATTTCTAAACGCCCACTGTAATACAGTGTTAAACTGCTTCCAAAACTTGAAGTTGAAGTAGAGCTTCATTGAACATCACAAGTTATTCAACTTACAAAGTTAAGTAAGTGGAACAATCAAGTTTGTGTGAGTTCTTTCTTAACATTTCGTTGTAAGAGGGTTTCTTTAATCATAGTTTGCTTTGAAAGTGTAGTGCATTCTTAGGCCCAAAACTCAACTTGCAGCTACTGCACAGTTTGTTAGGTGTGAAAATCAGCTCCATGAGTGGAGTCATTCTGCCAAAGATCTTTCTGATATTCCAAAGATAGGCCAGATTTTGGGCTGAAAACTACTTACTTATCCTGATGAAAGTAAAGATTCATTTTCTAAACGCCCCATGATAATTCCAAGTGTTAAACCGCTTCCAAAACTTGGAAGTTGAAGTAGAGCTCCATTGAACATCCCAAAGTTGTTCAACCTTTCAAAGTTAGTTAAGTGGAACAATCCAAGTTTTGTGTTAGTTCTTTTCTTAATAATTTCGTTGTAAGAGAGTTTCCTTAAATCATAGTTTTGCTTTGAAAAGTGTAGTGCATTCTTAAGCCCCAAAACTCAACTTGCAGCTACTGCAAGGTTTGTTAGGTGTGAAAATCAGCTCCATGAGTGGAGTCATTCTGCCAAAGATCTTTTCTGATATTCCAAAGAATAGGCCAGATTTTGGCTGAAAAACTACTTACTTATCCTGAGAAAGTAAGCTTCATTTCTAAACGCCCACTGTAATACAGTGTTAAACTGCTTCCAAAACTTGAAGTTGAAGTAGAGCTTCATTGAACATCACAAGTTGTTCAACTTACAAAGTTAAGTAAGTGGAACAATCAAGTTTGTGTTAGTTCTTTCTTAACATTTCGTTGTAAGAGGGTTTCTTTAATCATAGTTTGCTTTGAAAGTGTAGTGCATTCTTAGGCCCAAAACTCAACTTGCAGCTACTGCAAAGTTTGTTAGGTGTGAAAATCAGCTCCATGAGTGGAGTCATTCTGCCAAAGATCTTTCTGATATTCCAAAGAATAGGCCAGATTTTGGCTGAAAAACTACTTACTTATCCTGAGAAAGTAAGCTTCATTTCTAAACGCCCACTGTAATACAGTGTTAAACTGCTTCCAAAACTTGAAGTTGAAGTACAGCTTCATTGAACATCACAAGTTATTCAACTTACAAAGTTAAGTAAGTGGAACAATCCAGTTTGTGTTAGTTCTTTCTTAACATTTCGTTGTAAGAGGGTTTCTTTAATCATAGTTTGCTTTGAAAGTGTAGTGCATTCGTAGGCCCAAAACTCGACTTGCAGCTACTGCAAAGTTTGTTAGGTGTGAAAATCAGCTCCATGAGTGGAGTCATTCTGCCAAAGATCTTTCTGATATTCCAAAGAATAGGCCAGATTTTGGCTGAAAAACTACTTACTTATCCTGAGAAAGTAAGCTTCATTTCTGAACGCCCACTGTAATACAGTGTTAAACTGCTTCCAAAACTTGAAGTTGAAGTAGAGCTTCATTGAACATCACAAGTTATTCAACTTACAAAGTTAAGTAAGTGGAACAATCAAGTTTGTGTTAGTTCTTTCCTAACATTTCGTTGTAAGAGGGTTTCTTTAATCATAGTTTGCTTTGAAAGTGTAGTGCATTCTTAGGCCCAAAACTCAACTTGCAGCTACTGCAAAGTTTGTTAGGTGTGAAAATCAGCTCCATGAGTAGAGTCATTCTGCCAAGATCTTTCTGATATTCCAAAGAATAGGCCAGATTTGGGCTGAAAACTACTTACTTATCCTGAGAAAGTAAGCTTCATTTCTTAAACGCCCACTGTAATACAGTGTTAAACTGCTCCCAAAACTTGAAAGTTGAAGTAGAGCTTCATTGAACATCACAAGTTGTTCAACTTACAAAGTTAAGTAAGTGGAACAATCAAGTTTGTGTTAGTTCTTTCTTAACATTTCGTTGTAAGAGGGTTTCTTTAATCATAGTTTGCTTTGAAAGTGTAGTGCATTCTTAGGGCCAAAACTCAACTTGCAGCTACTGCAAAGTTTGCTGGTGTGAAAATCAGCTCCATGAGTGGAGCCATTCTGCCAAAGATCTTTCTGATATTCCAAAGAATACGCCAGATTTTGGCTGAAAAACTACTTACTTATCCTGAGAAATTAAGCTTCATTTCTAAACGCCCACTGTAATACAGCGTTAAACTGCTTCCAAAACTTGAAGTTGAAGTAGAGCTTCATTGAACATCACAAGTTGTTCAACTTACAAAGTTAGTAAGTGGAACAATCAATTTTGTCTTAGTTCTTTCTTAACATTTCGTTGTAAGAGGGTTTCTTTAATCATAGTTTGCTTTGAAAGTGTAGTTCATTCTTAGGCCCAAAATTCAACTTTCTCCTACTGCAAAGTTTGTTAGCTGTGAAAATCAGCTCCATGAGTGGAGTCATTCTGCCAAAGATCTTTCTGACATTCCAAAGAATTGGCCAGATTTTGGCTGAAAAACTACTTACTTATCCTGAGAAAGTAAGCTTCATTTCTAAACGCCCACTGTAATAAAGTGCTAAACTGCTTCCAAAACTTGAAGTTGAAGTAGAGCTTCATTGAACATCACAAGTTATTCAACTTACAAAGTTAAGTAAGAGGAATAATCAAGTTTGTGTTAGTTCTTTCTTAACATTTCGTTGTAGGAGGGTTTCTTTAATCATAGTTTGCTTTGAAAGTGTAGTGCATTCTCAGGCCCCAAATTCAACTTGCTCCTACTGCAAAGTTTGTTAGGTGTGAAAATCAGCTCAATGAGTGGAGTCATTCTGCCAAAGATCTTTCTGATATTCCAAAGAATTGGCCAGATTTTGGCTGAAAAACTACTTACTTATCCTGAGAAAGTAAGCTTCATTTCTAAAAGCCCACTGTAATAAAGTGCTAAACTGCTTCCAAAACTTGAAGTTGAAGTAGAGCTTCATTGAACATCACAAGTTATTCAACTTACAAAGTTAAGTAAGAGGAATAATCAAGTTTGTGTTAGTTCTTTCTTAACATTTCGTTGTAGGAGGCTTTCTTTAATCATAGTTTGCTTTGAAAGTGTAGTGCATTCTCAGGCCCCAAATTCAACTTGCTCCTACTGCAAAGTTTGTTAGGTGTGAAAATCAGCTCTATGAGTGGAGTCATTCTGCCAACGATCTTTCTGATATTCCAAAGAATTGGCCAGATTTTGGCTGAAAAACTACTTACTTATCCTGAGAAAGTAAGCTTCATTTCTAAACGCCCACAGTAATACAGTGTTAAACTGCTTCCAAAACTTGAAGTTGAAGTAGAGCTTCATTGAACATCACAAGTTATTCAACTTACAAAGTTAAGTAAGTGGAACAATCAAGTTTGTGTTAGTTCTTTCTTAACATTTCGTTGTAAGAGGGTTTCTTTAATCATAGTTTGCTTTGAAAGTGTAGTGCATTCTTAGGCCCAAAACTCAACTTGCAGCTACTGCAAAGTTTGTTAGGTGTGAAAATCAGCTCCATGAGTGGACTCATCCTGCCAAAGATCTTTATGATATTCCAAAGAATAAGCCAGATTTTGGCTGAAAAACTACTTACTTATCCTGAGAATGTAAGCTTCATTTCTATACGCCCACTGTAATACAGTGTTAAACTGCTTCCAAAACTTGAAGTTGAAGTAGAGCTTCATTGAACATCACAAGTTATTCAACTTACAAAGTTAAGTAAGTGGAACAATCAAGTTCGGGTTAGTTCCTTCATATCCTTCATTGTCAGAGGGTTTCCATAATCATAGTTTGCTTTGAAAGTGTAGTGCATTCTAAGGCCCACCACTCAAATTGCAGGTACTGCAAAGTTTGTTAAGGTGTGAAAATCAGCTCCATGAGTGGAGTCATTCTGCCAAAGATCTTTCTGATATTCCAAAGAATAGGCCAGATTTTGGCTGAAAAACTACTTACTTATCTTGAGAAAGTAAGCTTAATTTATAAACGCCCACTGTAATACAGTGTTAAACTGCTTCCAAAACTTGAAGTTGAAGTAGAGCTTCATTGAACATCACAAGTTATTCAACTTACAAAGTTAAGTAAGTGGAACAATCCAGTTTGTGTTAGTTCTTTCTTAACATTTCGTTGTAAGAGGGTTTCTTTAATCATAGTTTGCTTTGAAAGTGTAGTGCATTCTTAGGCCCAAAACTCAACTTGCAGCTACTGCAAAGTTTGTTAGGTGTGAAAATCAGCTCCATGAGTGGAGTCATTCTGCCAAAGATCTTTCTGATATTCCAAAGAATAGGCCAGATTTGGGCTGAAAAACTACTTACTTATCCTGAGAATGTAAGCTTCATTTCTATACGCCCACTGTAATACAGTGTTAAACTGCTTCCAAAACTTGAAGTTGAAGTAGAGCTTCATTGAACATCACAAGTTGTTCAACTTACAAAGTTAATTAAGTGGAACAATCAAGTTTGTGTTAGTTCTTTCTTAACATTTCGTTGTAAGAGGGTTTCTTTAATCATAGTTTGCTTTGAAAGTGTAGTGCATTCTTAGGCCCAAAACTCAACTTGCAGCTACTGCAAAGTTTGTTAGGTGTGAAAATCAGCTCCATGAGTGGAGTCATTCTGCCAAAGATCTTTCTGATATTCCAAAGAATAGGCCAGATTTGGGCTGAAAAACTACTTACTTATCCTGAGAATGTAAGCTTCATTTCTATACGCCACTGTAATACAGTGTTAAACTGCTTCCAAAACTTGAAGTTGAAGTAGAGCTTCATTGAACATCACAAGTTATTCAACTTACAAAGTTAAGTAAGTGGAACAATCAAGTTTGTGTTAGTTCTTTCTTAACATTTCGTTGTAAGAGGGTTTCTTTAATCATAGTTTGCTTTGAAAGTGTAGTGCATTCGTAGGCCCAAAACTCAACTTGCAGCTACTGCAAAGTTTGTTAGGTGTGAAAATCAGCTCCATGAGTGGAGTCATTCTGCCAAAGATCTTTCTGATATTCCAAAGAATAGGCCAGATTTTGGCTGAAAAACTACTTACTTATCCTGAGAAAGTAAGCTTCATTTCTAAACGCCCACTGTAATACAGTGTTAAACTGCTTCCAAAACTTGAAGTTGAAGTAGAGCTTCATTGAACATCACAAGTTATTCAACTTACAAAGTTAAGTAAGTGGAACAATCAAGTTTGTGTTAGTTCTTTCCTAACATTTCGTTGTAAGAGGGTTTCTTTAATCATAGCTTGCTTTGAAAATGTAGTGCATTCTTAGGCCCAAAACTCAACTTGCAGCTACTGCAAAGTTTGTTAGGTGTGAAAATCAGCTCCATGAGTGGAGTCATTCTGCCAAAGATCTTTCTGATATTCCAAAGACTAGGCCCGATTTTGGCTGAAAAACTACTTACTTATCTTGAGAAAGTAAGCTTCATTTCTAAACGCCCACTGTAATACAGTGTTAAACTGCTTCCAAAACTTCGAAGTGTGAAGTAGAGCTTCATTGAACATCACAAGTTGTTCAACTTACAAAGTTAAGTAAGTGGAACAATCAAGTTTGTGTTAGTTCTTTCTTAACAGTTCGTTGTAAGAGGGTTTCTTTAATCATAGTTTGCTTTGAAAGTGTAGTGCATTCTTAGGCCCAAAACTCAACTTGCAGCTACTGCAAAGTTTGTTAGGTGTGAAAATCAGCTCCATGAGTGGAGTAATTCTGCCAAAGATCTTTCTGATATTCCAAAGTATAGGCCAGATTTTGGCTGAAAAACTACTTACTTATCTTGAGAAAGTAAGCTTCATTTCTAAACGCCCACTGTAATACAGTGCTAAATTGCTTCCAAAACTTGAAGTTGAAGTAGAGCTTCATTGAACATCACAAGTTGTTCAACTTACAAAGTTAAGTAAGTGGAACAATCAAGTTTGTGTTAGTTCTTTCTTAACATTTCTTTGTAAGAGGGTTTCTTTAATCATAGTTTGCTTTGAAAGTGTAGTGCATTCTTAGGCCCAAAACTCAACTTGCAGCTACTGCAAAGTTTGTTAGGTGTGAAAATCAGCTCCATGAGTGGACTCATGCTGCCAAAGATCTTTCTGATATTCCAAAGAATAGGCCAGATTTTGGCTGAAAAACTACTTACTTATCCTGAGAAAGTAAGCTTCATTTCTAAACGCCCACTGTAATATAGTGTTAAATTGCTTCCTAAACTTGAAGTTGAAGTAGAGCTTCATTGAACATCACAAGTTATTCAACTTACAAAGTTAAGTAAGTGGAACAATCAAGTTTGTGTTAGTTCTTTCTTAACAGTTCGTTGTAAGAGGGTTTCTTTAATCATAGTTTGCTTTGAAAATGTAGTGCATTCTTAGCCCTAAAACTCAACTTGCAGCTACTGCAAAGTTTGTTAGGTGTGAAAATCAGCTCCATGAGTGGAGTCATTCTGCCAAAGATCTTTCTGATATTCCAAAGAATACGCCAGATTTTGGCTGAAAAACTACTTACTTATCCTGTGAAAGTAAGCTTCATTTCTAAATGCTCACTGTAATACAGTGTTAAACTGCTTCCAAAACTTGAAGTTGAATTAGAGCTTCATTGAGCATCACAAGTTGTTCAACTTACAAAGTTAAGTAAGTGGAACAATCAAGTTTGTGTTAGTTCTTTCTTAACATGTCGTTGTAAGAGGGTTTCTTTAATCATAGTTTGCTTTGAAAGTGTAGTTCATTCTTAGGCCCAAAACTCAACTTGCAGCTATTGCAAAGTTTGTTAGGTGTGAAAATCAGCTCCATGAATGGAGTCATTCTGCCAAAGATCTTTCTGATATTCCAAAGAATACGCTAGATTTTGGCTGAAAAACTACTTACTTATCTTGAGAAAGTAAGCTTCATTTCTAAACGCCACTGTAATACAGTGTTAAACGGCTTCCAAACCTTGATGTTGAAGTAGAGCTTCATTGAACATCACAAGTTATTCCACTTACAAAGTTAAGTAAGAGGAACAATCAAGTTTGTGTTAGTTCTTTCTTAACATTTCGTTGTAAGAGGGTTTCTTTAATCATAGTTTGCTTTGAAAGTGTAGTGCATTCTCAGGCCCCAAATTCAACTTGCTCCTACTGCAAAGTTTGTTAGGTGTGAAAATCAGCTCCATGAGTGGAGTCATTCTGCCAAAGATCTTTCTGATATTCCAAAGAATTGGCCAGACTTTGGCTGAAAAACTACTTACTTATCCTGAGAAAGTAAGCTTCATTTCTAAACGCCCACTGTAATAAAGTGCTAAACTGCTTCCAAAACTTGAAGTTGAAGTAGAGCTTCATTGAACATCACAAGTTATTCAACTTACAAAGTTAAGTAAGAGGAATAATCAAGTTTGTGTGAGTTCTTTCTTTACAATTCGTTCGAGGAGGGATTCTTTCATCATAGTTTGCTTTGAAAGTGAAGGGCATTCTCAGGCCCCACATACAATCTGCTCGTACTGCAAGGATAGTTAGGTGTGAGAGACAGCTCGCTCAATGGAGACAGTCTGCCAACGATCTATCTTTACATATCAAACAAATAGTCAGATTTATGCTGACAGACTACCTACTTATCTAGAGAGAGTAAGCATCATATCTAACCGCCCACTGTCAGACATAGATAAACTGATTGCAACACTAGCATGAGAAGGAGGGATACCTTCAATGTCCCACATAGTCGACTTACAAAGTAAGTTAAGTAGACGATCAAGTTTGTGTAAGTTC
>AAPY01485443.1:0-24129 GCA_000181375.1 Tupaia belangeri
TAAGAAAGAACTAACACAAACTTGTTTGTTCTACGTCCTTAAGTTTGGAAGTTGAACATCCTCTGATGTTCAGTGTTTCTCTACTTCAACTCTCAGTTTTGTTAGCACTTTTAGACTGAATTTCAAAGGACGTTTTGATAGCAAACTGACTTTCGTGGGATAAGCATGAAGTTTTACAGCCAAAATGTATTCATTCTTGGAGTATCAGAAATATCTATCGCAGAGTGACACCACTCATGGAGCTGATTTACATACCTAAAGATCTTTGTGGTACCTGTAAGGTGGGTTTTGGGCCTAAGAATGCAGTACACTTTGAAAGCAAACTAAGACTAAAGAAACACTTTTCCAACGAAATGTAGAGAACAAATAACAAAAACTATTTGTTTCACTTCCTTATCTTTGGAAGCTGAATAACTTGTGATGTTCAGTGTTGCTCTACTTCATCTCGTAGTTTTGGAAGCAGTTTTACACTGTATTTCAAACGACTTGAAAGCAAGCTTGCTTTCGTGAGATAAGCAGCTAATTTTTAAGACAAAATGTATTCATTCTTGGAGTATCAGAAATATCTATGGCAGAGTGACTCCACTCAAGCTGATTTACATACCAAAATATGTTTGTGGTACCGGCAAGTTGAGTTTTGGGCCTAAGAATGCACTATACTTTCAAAGCAAACTAAGACTAATGAAACACTCTTCCAAAGAAATGTGAAGAAAGAACTAACACAAACTTGTTTGTTTTACGTCCTTAACATTGGAAGTTTAACAACCTCTGATGTTCAGTGTTGCTCTACTTCAACTCTCAGTTTTGGAAGCAGATTAATACTGTAATTCAATGGACGTTTTAATAGCAAAGTGACTTCCATGAGATAAGCATGAAGTTTTAAAGCCAAAATGTGTTCTCTCTCTTGGAGTATCAAAAAACTCGTTGGCAGAGTGACTCCACTGATGCAGCTGATTTCCATTCCGAAAGATCTTTGTGGTACATGCAAGTTGAGCTTTGGGCCTAAGAATGCAGTACACTTTGAAAGCAAACTAAGACTAAAGAAACACTTTTCCAACGAAATGTAGAGAAAAAATTACAAAAACTATTTGTTTCACTTCCTGATCCTTGGAAGTTGAACAACTTGTGATGTTCAGTGTTGCTCTACTTCATCTCTTAGTTTTGGAAGCAGTTTTACACAGTATTTCAATGGACGTATTGAAAGCAAGCTTAATTTCTTGAGATACGCATGTATTTTTTCCAGCCAAAATGTGTACTCTTTGTTGGAGCATCTGAAAGATCTTTGGAAGAGTGACTCTACTGATGGAGCTGATTTACATATCTAAAGATCTTTGTGGTACCTGCAAGTTGAGTTTTGGGCCTAAGAATGTACTAAACTTTCAACGCAAACTAACAATAAGGAAACACTCTTCCAAAGAAATGTTAAGAAAGAGCTAACACAAACTTGTTTGTTTTACGTCCTTACCATTGGAAGTTTAACAACGTCTGATGTTCAGTGTTTCTATACTTCAACTCTCAGTTTAGGAAGCAGATTAAGACTGTATTTCAATGGACGTTTTAATAGCAAAGTGACTTCCATGAGATAAGCATGAAGTTTTATAGCCAAAATGTGTTCTCTCTCTTGGAGTAGCAAAAAAATCGTTGGCAGAGTGACTCCACTGATGGAGCTGATTTATATACCTAAAGATCTTTGTGGTACATGCAAGTTGAGCTTTGGGCCTAAGAATGCAGTACACTTTGAAAGCAAACTAAGACTAAAGAAACACTTTTCCAACGAAATGTAGAGAAAAAATTACAAAAACTATTTGTTTCACTTCCTGATCCTTGGAAGTTGAACAACTTGTGATGTTCAGTGTTGCTCTACTTCATCTCTTAGTTTTGGAAGCAGTTTTACACAGTATTTCACTGGGACGTGTTGAAAGCAAGCTTAATTTCTTGAGATACGCATGTATTTTTTCCAGCCAAAATGTGTACTCTTTGTTGGAGCATCTGAAAGATCTTTGGAAGAGTGACTCTACTGATGGAGCTGATTTACAGACCTAAAGATCTTTGTGGTACCTGTAAGGTGGGTTTTGGGCCTAAGAATGCACTACACATTCAAAGCAAACTAAGACTAAGGAAACACTCTTCCAAAGAAATGTGAAGAAAGAACTAACACAAACTTGTTTGTTCCACTTCCTTACCTTTGGAAGTTGAACAACTTGTGATGTTCAGTGTTGCTCTCCTTCAACTTGTAGTTTTGGAAGCAGTTTTACACTGAATTTCAATGGATGTGTTAAAGGCAAGTTTAATTACTTGAGATGGGCATGTAGTTTTTCAGCCAAAATGTGTACGCTTTCTTGGAGCATCAGAAAGATCTTTTCTGAGGTTCTCCACTCATCGAGATGATTTACATACCTAAAGTTCTTTGTGGTACCTGCCAGGTGCGTTTTGCGCCTAAAAATGCACTACACATTCAAAGCAAACTAAGACTAAGGAAACACTCTTCCAAAGAAATGTATAGAAAGAATAACAAAAACTATTTGTTTCACTTCCTTATCTTTGGAAGCTGAATAACTTGTGATGTTCAGTGTTGCTCTACTTCATCTCGTAGTTTTGGAAGCAGTTTTACACTGTATTTCAAACGACTTGAAAGCAAGCTTGCTTTCGTGAGATAAGCAGCTAATTATTAAGACAAAATGTATTCATTCTTGGAGTATCAGAAATATCTATGGCAGAGTGACTCCACTCAAGCTGATTTACATACCAAAATATGTTTGTGGTACCGGCAAGTTGAGTTTTGGGCCTAAGAATGCACTATACTTTCAAAACAAACTAAGACTAATGAAACACTCTTCCAAAGAAATGTGAAGAAAGAACTAACACAAACTTGTTTGTTTTACGTCCTTAACATTGGAAGTTTAACAACCTCTGATGTTCAGTGTTGCTCTACTTCAACTCTCAGTTTTGGAAGCAGATTAATACTGTAATTCAATGGACGTTTTAATAGCAAAGTGACTTCCATGAGATAAGCATGAAGTTTTAAAGCCAAAATGTGTTCTCTCTCTTGGAGTATCAAAAAACTCGTTGGCCGAGTGACTCCACTGATGGAGCAGATTTCCATTCCGAAAGATCTTTGTGGTACCTGTAAGGTGGGTTTTGGGCCTAAGAATGCAGTACACTTTGAAAGCAAACTAAGACTAAAGAAACACTTTTCCAACGAAATGTAGAGAACAAATAACAAAAACTATTTGTTTCACTTCCTTATCTTTGGAAGCTGAATAACTTGTGATGTTCAGTGTTGCTCTACTTCATCTCGTAGTTTTGGAAGCAGTTTTACACTGTATTTCAAACGACTTGAAAGCAAGCTTGCTTTCGTGAGATAAGCAGCTAATTTTTAAGACAAAATGTATTCATTCTTGGAGTATCAGAAATATCTATGGCAGAGTGACTCCACTCAAGCTGATTTACATACCAAAATATGTTTGTGGTACCGGCAAGTTGAGTTTTGGGCCTAAGAATGCACTATACTTTCAAAGCAAACTAAGACTAATGAAACACTCTTCCAAAGAAATGTGAAGAAAGAACTAACACAAACTTGTTTGTTTTACGTCCTTAACATTGGAAGTTTAACAACCTCTGATGTTCAGTGTTGCTCTACTTCAACTCTCAGTTTTGGAAGCAGATTAATACTGTAATTCAATGGACGTTTTAATAGCAAAGTGACTTCCATGAGATAAGCATGAAGTTTTAAAGCCAAAATGTGTTCTCTCTCTTGGAGTATCAAAAAACTCGTTGGCAGAGTGACTCCACTGATGCAGCTGATTTCCATTCCGAAAGATCTTTGTGGTACATGCAAGTTGAGCTTTGGGCCTAAGAATGCAGTACACTTTGAAAGCAAACTAAGACTAAAGAAACACTTTTCCAACGAAATGTAGAGAAAAAATTACAAAAACTATTTGTTTCACTTCCTGATCCTTGGAAGTTGAACAACTTGTGATGTTCAGTGTTGCTCTACTTCATCTCTTAGTTTTGGAAGCAGTTTTACACAGTATTTCAATGGACGTATTGAAAGCAAGCTTAATTTCTTGAGATACGCATGTATTTTTTCCAGCCAAAATGTGTACTCTTTGTTGGAGCATCTGAAAGATCTTTGGAAGAGTGACTCTACTGATGGAGCTGATTTACAGACCTAAAGATCTTTGTGGTACCTGTAAGGTGGGTTTTGGGCCTAAGAATGCACTACACATTCAAAGCAAACTAAGACTAAGGAAACACTCTTCCAAAGAAATGTGAAGAAAGAACTAACACAAACTTGTTTGTTCCACTTCCTTACCTTTGGAAGTTGAACAACTTGTGATGTTCAGTGTTGCTCTCCTTCAACTTGTAGTTTTGGAAGCAGTTTTACACTGAATTTCAATGGATGTGTTAAAGGCAAGTTTAATTACTTGAGATGGGCATGTAGTTTTTCAGCCAAAATGTGTACGCTTTCTTGGAGCATCAGAAAGATCTTTTCTGAGGTTCTCCACTCATCGAGATGATTTACATACCTAAAATTCTTTGTGGTACCTGCCAGGTGCGTTTTGCGCCTAAAAATGCACTACACATTCAAAGCAAACTAAGACTAAGGAAACACTCCTCCAAAGAAATGTATAGAAAGAACTAACACAAACTTGTTTGTTCCACTTCCTTACCTTTGGAAGTTGAACAACTTGTGATGTTCAGTGTTGCTCTACTTCAACTCTTAGTTTTGGAAGCAGTTTTACACTGTATTTCAATGGACGTGTTGAAGGCAAGCTTACTTTCGTGAGATAAGCAGGTAGTTTATCAGCCAAAAGGTGTATCCTTTCTTGAAGTATCAGAAAGATCTTGGGCAGAGTGACTCAACTCATGGAGGTCATTTACGTACATAAAGACCTCTGTGGGACCTGCAAGTTGGGTTATGGGAAATACAATGCACTACACTTTCAAAGCAAACTAAAAATTATGAAACACTCTTCCAAAGAAATGTTAAGAAAGAACTAACACAAACTTGTTTGTTCTACGTCCTTAATTTTGGAAGTTGAACATCTTCTGATGTTCAGTGTTTCTCTACTTCAACTCTCAGTTTTGTTAGCACTTTTAGACTGAATTTCAAAGGACGTTTTGATAGCAAACTGACTTTCGTGGGATAAGCATGAAGTTTTACAGCCAAAATGGGTACTCTGTCTTGGAGTATCATAAAGATCTCTGGCAGAGTGACTCCACTCATGGAGCTGATTTTCATACCTGAAGATATTTGTGGTACCTACAAGTTGCGTTTTGGCCCTATTAGTGCATTATACTTTGAATGCAAACTATGACTAAAGAAACACTCTTCTAAAATAATATTAAGAAAGAAATAACAGAAACTATTTTGTTCCACTACCTTACCTTTGGAAGTTGAACAACTTGTGATGTTCAGTGTTGCTCTACTTCAACTCGTAGTTTTGGAAGCAGTTTTACACTGAATTTCAATGGATGTGTTGAAGGGAAGCTTAATTACTTGAGATGAGCATGTAGTTGTTCAGCCAAAATGTGTACGCTTTCTTGGAGCATCAGAAAGATCTTTTCTGAGGATCTCCACTCATCGAGATGATTTACACACCTAAAGTTCTTTGTGGTACCTGCCAAGTGCGTTTTGCGCCTAAAAATGCACTACACATTCGAAGCAAACTAAGAATAAGGAAACACTCTTCCAAAGAAATGTGAAGAAAGAACTAACACAAACTTGTTTGTTCCACTTCCTTACCTTTGGAAGTTGAACAACTTGTGATGTTCAGTGTTTCTCTACTTCAACTCATAGTTATGGAAGCAGTTTTACACTGTATTTCAAAGGACTTGTAAGCAAGCTTACCTTCGTGAGAAAAGCAGGTAGTTTTTAAGCCAAAATGTATTCGTTCTTGGAGTATCAGAAATATCTAAGGCAGAGTGACTCCACTCATGGAGCTGATTTACATATCTAAAGATCTTTGTGGTACCTGCAAGTTGAGTTTTGGGCCTAAGAATGTACTAAACTTTCAACGCAAACTAAGACTAATGAAACACTCTTCCAAAGAAATGTTAAGAAAGAGCTAACACAAACTTGTTTGTTTTACGTCCTTAACATTGGAAGTTTAACAACGTCTGATGTTCAGTGTTTCTATACTTCAACTCTCAGTTTAGGAAGCAGATTAAGACTGTATTTCAATGGACGTTTTAATAGCAAAGTGACTTCCATGAGATAAGCATGAAGTTTTATAGCCAAAATGTGTTCTCTCTCTTGGAGTAGCAAAAAAATCGTTGGCAGAGTGACTCCACTGATGGAGCTGATTTATATACCTAAAGATCTTTGTGGTACATGCAAGTTGAGTTTTGGCCCTACGAATGCATTACACTTTCAAAGCAAACTAAGACTAAAGAAACACTCTTCCAAAGAAATATTAAAAAAGAACTAACACAAACTTTTTTGTTCCCCTTCCTGATCTTTGTAAGTTGAACAACTTGTGATGTTCAGTGTTGCTCTACTTCAACTCTTAGTTTTGGAAGCAGTTTTACACAGTATTTCACTGGACGTGTTGAAAGCAAGCTTAATTTCTTGAGATACGCATGTTGTTTTTAAGCCAAAATGTATTCATTCTTGGAGTATCAGAAATATCTATCGCAGAGTGACACCACTCATGGAGCTGATTTACATACCTAAAGATCTTTGTGGTACCTGTAAGGTGGGTTTTGGGCCTAAGAATGCAGTACATTTTGAAAGCAAACTAAGACTAAAGAAACACTTTTCCAACGAAATGTAGAGAACAAATAACAAAAACTATTTGTTTCACTTCCTTATCTTTGGAAGCTGAATAACTTGTGATGTTCAGTGTTGCTCTACTTCATCTCGTAGTTTTGGAAGCAGTTTTACACTGTATTTCAAACGACTTGAAAGCAAGCTTACTTTCGTGAGATAAGCAGCTAATTTTTAAGACAAAATGTATTCATTCTTGGAGTATCAGAAATATCTATGGCAGAGTGACTCCACTCAAGCTGATTTACATACCAAAATATGTTTGTGGTACCGGCAAGTTGAGTTTTGGGCCTAAGAATGCACTATACTTTCAAAACAAACTAAGACTAATGAAACACTCTTCCAAAGAAATGTGAAGAAAGAACTAACACAAACTTGTTTGTTTTACGTCCTTAACATTGGAAGTTTAACAACCTCTGATGTTCAGTGTTGCTCTACTTCAACTCTCAGTTTTGGAAGCAGATTAATACTGTAATTCAATGGACGTTTTAATAGCAAAGTGACTTCCATGAGATAAGCATGAAGTTTTAAAGCCAAAATGTGTTCTCTCTCTTGGAGTATCAAAAAACTCGTTGGCAGAGTGACTCCACTGATGGAGCAGATTTCCATTCCGAAAGATCTTTGTGGTACATGCAAGTTGAGTTTTGGGCCTAAGAATGCAGTACACTTTGAAAGCAAACTAAGACTAAAGAAACACTTTTCCAACGAAATGTAGAGAAAAAATTACAAAAACTATTTGTTTCACTTCCTGATCCTTGGAAGTTGAACAACTTGTGATGTTCAGTGTTGCTCTACTTCATCTCTTAGATTTGGAAGCAGTTTTACACAGTATTTCAATGGACGTATTGAAAGCAAGCTTAATTTCTTGAGATACGCATGTATTTTTTCCAGCCAAAATGTGTACTCTTTGTTGGAGCATCTGAAAGATCTTTGGAAGAGTGACTCTACTGATGGAGCTGATTTACAGACCTAAAGATCTTTGTGGTACCTGTAAGGTGGGTTTTGGGCCTAAGAATGCACTACACATTCAAAGCAAACTAAGACTAAGGAAACACTCTTCCAAAGAAATGTGAAGAAAGAACTAACACAAACTTGTTTGTTCCACTTCCTTAACTTTGGAAGTTGAACTACTTGTGATGTTCAGTGTTGCTCTCCTTCAACTTGTAGTTTTGGAAGCAGTTTTACACTGAATTTCAATGGATGTGTTAAAGGCAAGTTTAATTACTTGAGATGGGCATGTAGTTTTTCAGCCAAAATGTGTACGCTTTCTTGGAGCATCAGAAAGATCTTTTCTGAGGTTCTCCACTCATCGAGATGATTTACACACCTAAAGTTCTTTGTGGTACCTGCCAAGTGCGTTTTGCGCCTAAAAATGCACTACACATTCAAAGCAAACTAAGAATAAGGAAACACTCTTCCAAAGAAATGTGAAGAAAGAACTAACACAAACTTGTTTGTTCCACTTCCTTACCTTTGGAAGTTGAACAACTTGTGATGTTCAGTGTTTCTCTACTTCAACTCATAGTTTTGGAAGCAGTTTTACACTGTATTTCAAAGGACTTGTAAGCAAGCTTACCTTCGTGAGAAAAGCAGGTAGTTTTTAAGCCAAAATGTATTCGTTCTTGGAGTATCAGAAATATCTAAGGCAGAGTGACTCCACTCATGGAGCTGATTCACATATCTAAAGATCTTGTGTACTGCAAGTGAGTTTGGCTAAGAATGTACTAAACTTTCAACGCAAACTAACAATAAGGAAACACTCTGCCAAAGAAATGTTAAGAAAGAGCTAACACAAACTTGTTTGTTTTACGTCCTTAACATTGGAAGTTTAACAACGTCTGATGTTCAGTGTTTCTATACTTCAACTCTCAGTTTAGGAAGCAGATTAAGACTGTATTTCAATGGACGTTTTAATAGCAAAGTGACTTCCATGAGATAAGCATGAAGTTTTATAGCCAAAATGTGTTCTCTCTCTTGGAGTAGCAAAAAAATCGTTGGCAGAGTGACTCCACTGATGGAGCTGATTTATATACCTAAAGATCTTTGTGGTACATGCAAGTTGAGTTTTGGCCCTACGAATGCATTACACTTTCAAAGCAAACTAAGACTAAAGAAACACTCTTCCAAAGAAATATTAAAAAAGAACTAACACAAACTTTTTTGTTCCACTTCCTGATCTTTGTAAGTTGAACAACTTGTGATGTTCAGTGTTGCTCTACTTCAACTCTTAGTTTTGGAAGCAGTTTTACACAGTATTTCACTGGACGTGTTGAAAGCAAGCTTAATTTCTTGAGATACGCATGTAGTTTTTAAGCCAAAATGTATTCATTCTTGGAGTATCAGAAATATCTATCGCAGAGTGACACCACTCATGGAGCTGATTTACATACCTAAAGATCTTTGTGGTACCTGTAAGGTGGGTTTTGGGCCTAAGAATGCAGTACACTTTGAAAGCAAACTAAGACTAAAGAAACACTTTTCCAACGAAATGTAGAGAACAAATAACAAAAACTATTTGTTTCACTTCCTTATCTTTGGAAGCTGAATAACTTGTGATGTTCAGTGTTGCTCTACTTCATCTCGTAGTTTTGGAAGCAGTTTTACACTGTATTTCAAACGACTTGAAAGCAAGCTTACTTTCGTGAGATAAGCAGCTAATTTTTAAGACAAAATGTATTCATTCTTGGAGTATCAGAAATATCTATGGCAGAGTGACTCCACTCAAGCTGATTTACATACCAAAATATGTTTGTGGTACCGGCAAGTTGAGTTTTGGGCCTAAGAATGCACTATACTTTCAAAGCAAACTAAGACTAATGAAACACTCTTCCAAAGAAATGTGAAGAAAGAACTAACACAAACTTGTTTGTTTTACGTCCTTAACATTGGAAGTTTAACAACCTCTGATGTTCAGTGTTGCTCTACTTCAACTCTCAGTTTTGGAAGCAGATTAATACTGTAATTCAATGGACGTTTTAATAGCAAAGTGACTTCCATGAGATAAGCATGAAGTTTTAAAGCCAAAATGTGTTCTCTCTCTTGGAGTATCAAAAAACTCGTTGGCCGAGTGACTCCACTGATGCAGCTGATTTCCATTCCGAAAGATCTTTGTGGTACATGCAAGTTGAGCTTTGGGCCTAAGAATGCAGTACACTTTGAAAGCAAACTAAGACTAAAGAAACACTTTTCCAACGAAATGTAGAGAAAAAATTACAAAAACTATTTGTTTCACTTCCTGATCCTTGGAAGTTGAACAACTTGTGATGTTCAGTGTTGCTCTACTTCATCTCTTAGTTTTGGAAGCAGTTTTACACAGTATTTCAATGGACGTATTGAAAGCAAGCTTAATTTCTTGAGATACGCATGTATTTTTTCCAGCCAAAATGTGTACTCTTTGTTGGAGCATCTGAAAGATCTTTGGAAGAGTAACTCTACTGATGGAGCTGATTTACAGACCTAAAGATCTTTGTGGTACCTGTAAGGTGGGTTTTGGGCCTAAGAATGCACTACACATTCAAAGCAAACTAAGACTAAGGAAACACTCTTCCAAAGAAATGTGAAGAAAGAACTAACACAAACTTGTTTGTTCCACTTCCTTACCTTTGGAAGTTGAACAACTTGTGATGTTCAGTGTTGCTCTCCTTCAACTTGTAGTTTTGGAAGCAGTTTTACACTGAATTTCAATGGATGTGTTAAAGGCAAGTTTAATTACTTGAGATGGGCATGTAGTTTTTCAGCCAAAATGTGTACGCTTTCTTGGAGCATCAGAAAGATCTTTTCTGAGGTTCTCCACTCATCGAGATGATTTACATACCTAAAGTTCTTTGTGGTACCTGCCAGGTGCGTTTTGCGCCTAAAAATGCACTACACATTCAAAGCAAACTAAGACTAAGGAAACACTCTTCCAAAGAAATGTATAGAAAGAACTAACACAAACTTGTTTGTTCCACTTCCTTACCTTTGGAAGTTGAACAACTTGTGATGTTCAGTGTTGCTCTACTTCAACTCTTAGTTTTGGAAGCAGTTTTACACTGTATTTCAATGGACGTGTTGAAGGCAAGCTTACTTTCGTGAGATAAGCAGGTAGTTTATCAGCCAAAAGGTGTATCCTTTCTTGAAGTATCAGAAAGATCTTGGGCAGAGTGACTCAACTCATGGAGGTCATTTACGTACATAAAGACCTCTGTGGGACCTGCAAGTTGGGTTATGTTAAATACAATGCACTACACTTTCAAAGCAAACTAAAAATTATGAAACACTCTTCCAAAGAAATGTTAAGAAAGAACTAACACAAACTTGTTTGTTCTACGTCCTTAATTTTGGAAGTTGAACATCTTCTGATGTTCAGTGTTTCTCTACTTCAACTCTCAGTTTTGTTAGCACTTTTAGACTGAATTTCAAAGGACGTTTTGATAGCAAACTGACTTTCGTGGGATAAGCATGAAGTTTTACAGCCAAAATGGGTACTCTGTCTTGGAGTATCATAAAGATCTCTGGCAGAGTGACTCCACTCATGGAGCTGATTTTCATACCTGAAGATATTTGTGGTACCTACAAGTTGCGTTTTGGCCCTATTAGTGCATTATACTTTGAATGCAAACTATGACTAAAGAAACACTCTTCTAAAATAATATTAAGAAAGAAATAACAGAAACTATTTTGTTCCACTACCTTACCTTTGGAAGTTGAACAACTCGTGATGTTCAGTGTTGCTCTACTTCAACTCGTAGTTTTGGAAGCAGTTTTACACTGAATTTCAATGGATGTGTTGAAGGGAAGCTTAATTACTTGAGATGAGCATGTAGTTGTTCAGCCAAAATGTGTACGCTTTCTTGGAGCATCAGAAAGATCTTTTCTGAGGATCTCCACTCATCGAGATGATTTACACACCTAAAGTTCTTTGTGGTACCTGCCAAGTGCGTTTTGCGCCTAAAAATGCACTACACATTCAAAGCAAACTAAGAATAAGGAAACACTCTTCCAAAGAAATGTGAAGAAAGAACTAACACAAACTTGTTTGTTCCACTTCCTTACCTTTGGAAGTTGAACAACTTGTGATGTTCAGTGTTTCTCTACTTCAACTCATAGTTTTGGAAGCAGTTTTACACTGTATTTCAAAGGACTTGTAAGCAAGCTTACCTTCGTGAGAAAAGCAGGTAGTTTTTAAGCCAAAATGTATTCGTTCTTGGAGTATCAGAAATATCTAAGGCAGAGTGACTCCACTCATGGAGCTGATTCACATATCTAAAGATCTTTGTGGTACCTGCAAGTTGAGTTTTGGGCCTAAGAATGTACTAAACTTTCAACGCAAACTAACAATAAGGAAACACTCTTCCAAAGAAATGTTAAGAAAGAGCTAACACAAACTTGTTTGTTTTACGTCCTTAACATTGGAAGTTTAACAACGTCTGATGTTCAGTGTTTCTATACTTCAACTCTCAGTTTAGGAAGCAGATTAAGACTGTATTTCAATGGACGTTTTAATAGCAAAGTGACTTCCATGAGATAAGCATGAAGTTTTATAGCCAAAATGTGTTCTCTCTCTTGGAGTAGCAAAAAAATCGTTGGCAGAGTGACTCCACTGATGGAGCTGATTTATATACCTAAAGATATTTGTGGTACATGCAAGTTGAGTTTTGGCCCTACGAATGCATTACACTTTCAAAGCAAACTAAGACTAAAGAAACACTCTTCCAAAGAAATATTAAAAAAGAACTAACACAAACTTTTTTGTTCCCCTTCCTGATCTTTGTAAGTTGAACAACTTGTGATGTTCAGTGTTGCTCTACTTCAACTCTTAGTTTTGGAAGCAGTTTTACACAGTATTTCACTGGACGTGTTGAAAGCAAGCTTAATTTCTTGAGATACGCATGTAGTTTTTAAGCCAAAATGTATTCATTCTTGGAGTATCAGAAATATCTATCGCAGAGTGACACCACTCATGGAGCTGATTTACATACCTAAAGATCTTTGTGGTACCTGTAAGGTGGGTTTTGGGCCTAAGAATGCAGTACACTTTGAAAGCAAACTAAGACTAAAGAAACACTTTTCCAACGAAATGTAGAGAACAAATAACAAAAACTATTTGTTTCACTTCCTTATCTTTGGAAGCTGAATAACTTGTGATGTTCAGTGTTGCTCTACTTCATCTCGTAGTTTTGGAAGCAGTTTTACACTGTATTTCAAACGACTTGAAAGCAAGCTTGCTTTCGTGAGATAAGCAGCTAATTTTTAAGACAAAATGTATTCATTCTTGGAGTATCAGAAATATCTATGGCAGAGTGACTCCACTCAAGCTGATTTACATACCAAAATATGTTTGTGGTACCGGCAAGTTGAGTTTTGGGCCTAAGAATGCACTATACTTTCAAAGCAAACTAAGACTAATGAAACACTCTTCCAAAGAAATGTGAAGAAAGAACTAACACAAACTTGTTTGTTTTACGTCCTTAACATTGGAAGTTTAACAACCTCTGATGTTCAGTGTTGCTCTACTTCAACTCTCAGTTTTGGAAGCAGATTAATACTGTAATTCAATGGACGTTTTAATAGCAAAGTGACTTCCATGAGATAAGCATGAAGTTTTAAAGCCAAAATGTGTTCTCTCTCTTGGAGTATCAAAAAACTCGTTGGCAGAGTGACTCCACTGATGGAGCTGATTTCCATTCCGAAAGATCTTTGTGGTACATGCAAGTTGAGCTTTGGCCCTAAGAATGCAGTACACTTTGAAAGCAAACTAAGACTAAAGAAACACTTTTCCAACGAAATGTAGAGAAAAAATTACAAAAACTATTTGTTTCACTTCCTGATCCTTGGAAGTTGAACAACTTGTGATGTTCAGTGTTGCTCTACTTCATCTATTAGTTTTGGAAGCAGTTTTACACAGTATTTCAATGGACGTATTGAAAGCAAGCTTAATTTCTTGAGATACGCATGTATTTTTTCCAGCCAAAATGTGTACTCTTTGTTGGAGCATCTGAAAGATCTTTGGAAGAGTGACTCTACTGATGGAGCTGATTTACAGACCTAAAGATCTTTGTGGTACCTGTAAGGTGGGTTTTGGGCCTAAGAATGCACTACACATTCAAAGCAAACTAAGACTAAGGAAACACTCTTCCAAAGAAATGTGAAGAAAGAACTAACACAAACTTGTTTGTTCCACTTCCTTACCTTTGGAAGTTGAACAACTTGTGATGTTCAGTGTTGCTCTCCTTCAACTTGTAGTTTTGGAAGCAGTTTTACACTGAATTTCAATGGATGTGTTAAAGGCAAGTTTAATTACTTGAGATGGGCATGTAGTTTTTCAGCCAAAATGTGTACGCTTTCTTGGAGCATCAGAAAGATCTTTTCTGAGGTTCTCCACTCATCGAGATGATTTACATACCTAAAGTTCTTTGTGGTACCTGCCAGGTGCGTTTTGCGCCTAAAAATGCACTACACATTCAAAGCAAACTAAGACTAAGGAAACACTCTTCCAAAGAAATGTATAGAAAGAACTAACACAAACTTGTTTGTTCCACTTCCTTACCTTTGGAAGTTGAACAACTTGTGATGTTCAGTGTTGCTCTACTTCAACTCTTAGTTTTGGAAGCAGTTTTACACTGTATTTCAATGGACGTGTTGAAGGCAAGCTTACTTTCGTGAGATAAGCAGGTAGTTTATCAGCCAAAAGGTGTATCCTTTCTTGAAGTATCAGAAAGATCTTGGGCAGAGTGACTCAACTCATGGAGGTCATTTACGTACATAAAGACCTCTGTGGGACCTGCAAGTTGGGTTATGGGAAATACAATGCACTACACTTTCAAAGCAAACTAAAAATTATGAAACACTCTTCCAAAGAAATGTTAAGAAAGAACTAACACAAACTTGTTTGTTCTACGTCCTTAATTTTGGAAGTTGAACATCTTCTGATGTTCAGTGTTTCTCTACTTCAACTCTCAGTTTTGTTAGCACTTTTAGACTGAATTTCAAAGGACGTTTTGATAGCAAACTGACTTTCGTGGGATAAGCATGAAGTTTTACAGCCAAAATGGGTACTCTGTCTTGGAGTATCATAAAGATCTCTGGCAGAGTGACTCCACTCATGGAGCTGATTTTCATACCTGAAGATATTTGTGGTACCTACAAGTTGCGTTTTGGCCCTATTAGTGCATTATACTTTGAATGCAAACTATGACTAAAGAAACACTCTTCTAAAATAATATTAAGAAAGAAATAACAGAAACTATTTTGTTCCACTACCTTACCTTTGGAAGTTGAACAACTCGTGATGTTCAGTGTTGCTCTACTTCAACTCGTAGTTTTGGAAGCAGTTTTACACTGAATTTCAATGGATGTGTTGAAGGGAAGCTTAATTACTTGAGATGAGCATGTAGTTGTTCAGCCAAAATGTGTACGCTTTCTTGGAGCATCAGAAAGATCTTTTCTGAGGATCTCCACTCATCGAGATGATTTACACACCTAAAGTTCTTTGTGGTACCTGCCAAGTGCGTTTTGCGCCTAAAAATGCACTACACATTCAAAGCAAACTAAGAATAAGGAAACACTCTTCCAAAGAAATGTGAAGAAAGAACTAACACAAACTTGTTTGTTCCACTTCCTTACCTTTGGAAGTTGAACAACTTGTGATGTTCAGTGTTTCTCTACTTCAACTCATAGTTTTGGAAGCAGTTTTACACTGTATTTCAAAGGACTTGTAAGCAAGCTTACCTTCGTGAGAAAAGCAGGTAGTTTTTAAGCCAAAATGTATTCGTTCTTGGAGTATCAGAAATATCTAAGGCAGAGTGACTCCACTCATGGAGCTGATTTACATATCTAAAGATCTTTGTGGTACCTGCAAGTTGAGTTTTGGGCCTAAGAATGTACTAAACTTTCAACGCAAACTAACAATAAGGAAACACTCTTCCAAAGAAATGTTAAGAAAGAACTAACACAAACTTGTTTGTTTTACGTCCTTAACATTGGAAGTTTAACAACGTCTGATGTTCAGTGTTTCTATACTTCAACTCTCAGTTTAGGAAGCAGATTAAGACTGTATTTCAATGGACGTTTTAATAGCAAAGTGACTTCCATGAGATAAGCATGAAGTTTTATAGCCAAAATGTGTTCTCTCTCTTGGAGTAGCAAAAAAATCGTTGGCAGAGTGACTCCACTGATGGAGCTGATTTATATACCTAAAGATCTTTGTGGTACATGCAAGTTGAGTTTTGGCCCTACGAATGCATTACACTTTCAAAGCAAACTAAGACTAAAGAAACACTCTTCCAAAGAAATATTAAAAAAGAACTAACACAAACTTTTTTGTTCCCCTTCCTGATCTTTGTAAGTTGAACAACTTGTGATGTTCAGTGTTGCTCTACTTCAACTCTTAGTTTTGGAAGCAGTTTTACACAGTATTTCACTGGACGTGTTGAAAGCAAGCTTAATTTCTTGAGATACGCATGTAGTTTTTAAGCCAAAATGTATTCATTCTTGGAGTATCAGAAATATCTATCGCAGAGTGACACCACTCATGGAGCTGATTTACATACCTAAAGATCTTTGTGGTACCTGTAAGGTGGGTTTTGGGCCTAAGAATGCAGTACATTTTGAAAGCAAACTAAGACTAAAGAAACACTTTTCCAACGAAATGTAGAGAACAAATAACAAAAACTATTTGTTTCACTTCCTGATCTTTGGAAGCTGAATAACTTGTGATGTTCAGTGTTGCTCTACTTCATCTCGTAGTTTTGGAAGCAGTTTTACACTGTATTTCAAACGACTTGAAAGCAAGCTTACTTTCGTGAGATAAGCAGCTAATTTTTAAGACAAAATGTATTCATTCTTGGAGTATCAGAAATATCTATGGCAAAATGACTCCACTCAAGCTGATTTACATACCAAAATATGTTTGTGGTACCGGCAAGTTGAGTTTTGGGCCTAAGAATGCACTATACTTTCAAAGCAAACTAAGACTAATGAAACACTCTTCCAAAGAAATGTGAAGAAAGAACTAACACAAACTTGTTTGTTTTACGTCCTTAACATTGGAAGTTTAACAACCTCTGATGTTCAGTGTTGCTCTACTTCAACTCTCAGTTTTGGAAGCAGATTAATACTGTAATTCAATGGACGTTTTAATAGCAAAGTGACTTCCATGAGATAAGCATGAAGTTTTAAAGCCAAAATGTGTTCTCTCTCTTGGAGTATCAAAAAACTCGTTGGCAGAGTGACTCCACTGATGGAGCTGATTTCCATTCCGAAAGATCTTTGTGGTACATGCAAGTTGAGCTTTGGGCCTAAGAATGCAGTACACTTTGAAAGCAAACTAAGACTAAAGAAACACTTTTCCAACGAAATGTAGAGAAAAAATTACAAAAACTATTTGTTTCACTTCCTGATCCTTGGAAGTTGAACAACTTGTGATGTTCAGTGTTGCTCTACTTCATCTCTTAGTTTTGGAAGCAGTTTTACACAGTATTTCAATGGACGTATTGAAAGCAAGCTTAATTTCTTGAGATACGCATGTATTTTTTCCAGCCAAAATGTGTACTCTTTGTTGGAGCATCTGAAAGATCTTTGGAAGAGTGACTCTACTGATGGAGCTGATTTACAGACCTAAAGATCTTTGTGGTACCTGTAAGGTGGGTTTTGGGCCTAAGAATGCACTACACATTCAAAGCAAACTAAGACTAAGGAAACACTCTTCCAAAGAAATGTGAAGAAAGAACTAACACAAACTTGTTTGTTCCACTTCCTTAACTTTGGAAGTTGAACTACTTGTGATGTTCAGTGTTGCTCTCCTTCAACTTGTAGTTTTGGAAGCAGTTTTACACTGAATTTCAATGGATGTGTTAAAGGCAAGTTTAATTACTTGAGATGGGCATGTAGTTTTTCAGCCAAAATGTGTACGCTTTCTTGGAGCATCAGAAAGATCTTTTCTGAGGTTCTCCACTCATCGAGATGATTTACATACCTAAAGTTCTTTGTGGTACCTGCCAGGTGCGTTTTGCGCCTAAAAATGCACTACACATTCAAAGCAAACTAAGACTAAGGAAACACTCTTCCAAAGAAATGTATAGAAAGAACTAACACAAACTTGTTTGTTCCACTTCCTTACCTTTGGAAGTTGAACAACTTGTGATGTTCAGTGTTGCTCTACTTCAACTCTTAGTTTTGGAAGCAGTTTTACACTGTATTTCAATGGACGTGTTGAAGGCAAGCTTACTTTCGTGAGATAAGCAGGTAGTTTATCAGCCAAAAGGTGTATCCTTTCTTGAAGTATCAGAAAGATCTTGGGCAGAGTGACTCAACTCATGGAGGTCATTTACGTACATAAAGGCCTCTGTGGGACCTGCAAGTTGGGTTATGGGAAATACAATGCACTACACTTTCAAAGCAAACTAAAAATTATGAAACACTCTTCCAAAGAAATGTTAAGAAAGAACTAACACAAACTTGTTTGTTCTACGTCCTTAATTTTGGAAGTTGAACATCTTCTGATGTTCAGTGTTTCTCTACTTCAACTCTCAGTTTTGTTAGCACTTTTAGACTGAATTTCAAAGGACGTTTTGATAGCAAACTGACTTTCGTGGGATAAGCATGAAGTTTTACAGCCAAAATGGGTACTCTGTCTTGGAGTATCATAAAGATCTCTGGCAGAGTGACTCCACTCATGGAGCTGATTTTCATACCTGAAGATATTTGTGGTACCTACAAGTTGCGTTTTGGCCCTATTAGTGCATTATACTTTGAATGCAAACTATGACTAAAGAAACACTCTTCTAAAATAATATTAAGAAAGAAATAACAGAAACTATTTTGTTCCACTACCTTACCTTTGGAAGTTGAACAACTCGTGATGTTCAGTGTTGCTCTACTTCAACTCGTAGTTTTGGAAGCAGTTTTACACTGAATTTCAATGGATGTGTTGAAGGGAAGCTTAATTACTTGAGATGAGCATGTAGTTGTTCAGCCAAAATGTGTACGCTTTCTTGGAGCATCAGAAAGATCTTTTCTGAGGATCTCCACTCATCGAGATGATTTACACACCTAAAGTTCTTTGTGGTACCTGCCAAGTGCGTTTTGCGCCTAAAAATGCACTACACATTCGAAGCAAACTAAGAATAAGGAAACACTCTTCCAAAGAAATGTGAAGAAAGAACTAACACAAACTTGTTTGTTCCACTTCCTTACCTTTGGAAGTTGAACAACTTGTGATGTTCAGTGTTTCTCTACTTCAACTCATAGTTTTGGAAGCAGTTTTACACTGTATTTCAAAGGACTTGTAAGCAAGCTTACCTTCGTGAGAAAAGCAGGTAGTTTTTAAGCCAAAATGTATTCGTTCTTGGAGTATCAGAAATATCTAAGGCAGAGTGACTCCACTCATGGAGCTGATTTACATATCTAAAGATCTTTGTGGTACCTGCAAGTTGAGTTTTGGGCCTAAGAATGTACTAAACTTTCAACGCAAACTAACAATAAGGAAACACTCTTCCAAAGAAATGTTAAGGAAGAGCTAACACAAACTTGTTTGTTTTACGTCCTTAACATTGGAAGTTTAACAACGTCTGATGTTCAGTGTTTCTATACTTCAACTCTCAGTTTAGGAAGCAGATTAAGACTGTATTTCAATGGACGTTTTAATAGCAAAGTGACTTCCATGAGATAAGCATGAAGTTTTATAGCCAAAATGTGTTCTCTCTCTTGGAGTAGCAAAAAAATCGTTGGCAGAGTGACTCCACTGATGGAGCTGATTTATATACCTAAAGATCTTTGTGGTACATGCAAGTTGAGCTTTGGGCCTAAGAATGCAGTACACTTTCAAAGCAAACTAAGACTAAAGAAACACTTTTCCAACGAAATGTAGAGAAAAAATTACAAAAACTATTTGTTTCACTTCCTGATCCTTGGAAGTTGAACAACTTGTGATGTTCAGTGTTGCTCTACTTCATCTCTTAGTTTTGGAAGCAGTTTTACACAGTATTTCAATGGACGTATTGAAAGCAAGCTTAATTTCTTGAGATACGCATGTATTTTTTCCAGCCAAAATGTGTACTCTTTGTTGGAGCATCTGAAAGATCTTTGGAAGAGTGACTCTACTGATGGAGCTGATTTACAGACCTAAAGATCTTTGTGGTACCTGTAAGGTGGGTTTTGGGCCTAAGAATGCACTACACATTCAAAGCAAACTAAGACTAAGGAAACACTCTTCCAAAGAAATGTGAAGAAAGAACTAACACAAACTTGTTTGTTCCACTTCCTTACCTTTGGAAGTTGAACAACTTGTGATGTTCAGTGTTGCTCTCCTTCAACTTGTAGTTTTGGAAGCAGTTTTACACTGAATTTCAATGGATGTGTTAAAGGCAAGTTTAATTACTTGAGATGGGCATGTAGTTTTTCAGCCAAAATGTGTACGCTTTCTTGGAGCATCAGAAAGATCTTTTCTGAGGTTCTCCACTCATCGAGATGATTTACATACCTAAAGTTCTTTGTGGTACCTGCCAGGTGCGTTTTGCGCCTAAAAATGCACTACACATTCAAAGCAAACTAAGACTAAGGAAACACTCCTCCAAAGAAATGTATAGAAAGAACTAACACAAACTTGTTTGTTCCACTTCCTTACCTTTGGAAGTTGAACAACTTGTGATGTTCAGTGTTGCTCTACTTCAACTCTTAGTTTTGGAAGCAGTTTTACACTGTATTTCAATGGACGTGTTGAAGGCAAGCTTACTTTCGTGAGATAAGCAGGTAGTTTATCAGCCAAAAGGTGTATCCTTTCTTGAAGTATCAGAAAGATCTTGGGCAGAGTGACTCAACTCATGGAGGTCATTTACGTACATAAAGACCTCTGTGGGACCTGCAAGTTGGGTTATGGGAAATACAATGCACTACACTTTCAAAGCAAACTAAAAATTATGAAACACTCTTCCAAAGAAATGTTAAGAAAGAACTAACACAAACTTGTTTGTTCTACGTCCTTAATTTTGGAAGTTGAACATCTTCTGATGTTCAGTGTTTCTCTACTTCAACTCTCAGTTTTGTTAGCACTTTTAGACTGAATTTCAAAGGACGTTTTGATAGCAAACTGACTTTCGTGGGATAAGCATGAAGTTTTACAGCCAAAATGGGTACTCTGTCTTGGAGTATCATAAAGATCTCTGGCAGAGTGACTCCACTCATGGAGCTGATTTTCATACCTGAAGATATTTGTGGTACCTACAAGTTGCGTTTTGGCCCTATTAGTGCATTATACTTTGAATGCAAACTATGACTAAAGAAACACTCTTCTAAAATAATATTAAGAAAGAAATAACAGAAACTATTTTGTTCCACTACCTTACCTTTGGAAGTTGAACAACTCGTGATGTTCAGTGTTGCTCTACTTCAACTCGTAGTTTTGGAAGCAGTTTTACACTGAATTTCAATGGATGTGTTGAAGGGAAGCTTAATTACTTGAGATGAGCATGTAGTTGTTCAGCCAAAATGTGTACGCTTTCTTGGAGCATCAGAAAGATCTTTTCTGAGGATCTCCACTCATCGAGATGATTTACACACCTAAAGTTCTTTGTGGTACCTGCCAAGTGCGTTTTGCGCCTAAAAATGCACTACACATTCGAAGCAAACTAAGAATAAGGAAACACTCTTCCAAAGAAATGTGAAGAAAGAACTAACACAAACTTGTTTGTTCCACTTCCTTACCTTTGGAAGTTGAACAACTTGTGATGTTCAGTGTTTCTCTACTTCAACTCATAGTTTTGGAAGCAGTTTTACACTGTATTTCAAAGGACTTGTAAGCAAGCTTACCTTCGTGAGAAAAGCAGGTAGTTTTTAAAGCCAAAATGTATTCGTTCTTGTAGTATCAGAAATATCTAAGGCAGAGTGACTCCACTCATGGAGCTGATTTACATATCTAAAGATCTTTGTGGTACCTGCAAGTTGAGTTTTGGGCCTAAGAATGTACTAAACTTTCAACGCAAACTAACAATAAGGAAACACTCTTCCAAAGAAATGTTAAGAAAGAACTAACACAAACTTGTTTGTTTTACGTCCTTAACATTGGAAGTTTAACAACGTCTGATGTTCAGTGTTTCTATACTTCAACTCTCAGTTTAGGAAGCAGATTAAGACTGTATTTCAATGGACGTTTTAATAGCAAAGTGACTTCCATGAGATAAGCATGAAGTTTTATAGCCAAAATGTGTTCTCTCTCTTGGAGTAGCAAAAAAATCGTTGGCAGAGTGACTCCACTGATGGAGCTGATTTCCATTCCGAAAGATCTTTGTGGTACATGCAAGTTGAGCTTTGGGCCTAAGAATGCAGTACACTTTGAAAGCAAACTAAGACTAAAGAAACACTTTTCCAACGAAATGTAGAGAAAAAATTACAAAAACTATTTGTTTCACTTCCTGATCCTTGGAAGTTGAACAACTTGTGATGTTCAGTGTTGCTCTACTTCATCTCTTAGTTTTGGAAGCAGTTTTACACAGTATTTCAATGGACGTATTGAAAGCAAGCTTAATTTCTTGAGATACGCATGTATTTTTTCCAGCCAAAATGTGTACTCTTTGTTGGAGCATCTGAAAGATCTTTGGAAGAGTGACTCTACTGATGGAGCTGATTTACAGACCTAAAGATCTTTGTGGTACCTGTAAGGTGGGTTTTGGGCCTAAGAATGCACTACACATTCAAAGCAAACTAAGACTAAGGAAACACTCTTCCAAAGAAATGTGAAGAAAGAACTAACACAAACTTGTTTGTTCCACTTCCTTACCTTTGGAAGTTGAACAACTTGTGATGTTCAGTGTTGCTCTCCTTCAACTTGTAGTTTTGGAAGCAGTTTTACACTGAATTTCAATGGATGTGTTAAAGGCAAGTTTAATTACTTGAGATGGGCATGTAGTTTTTCAGCCAAAATGTGTACGCTTTCTTGGAGCATCAGAAAGATCTTTTCTGAGGTTCTCCACTCATCGAGATGATTTACATACCTAAAGTTCTTTGTGGTACCTGCCAGGTGCGTTTTGCGCCTAAAAATGCACTACACATTCAAAGCAAACTAAGACTAAGGAAACACTCTTCCAAAGAAATGTATAGAAAGAACTAACACAAACTTGTTTGTTCCACTTCCTTACCTTTGGAAGTTGAACAACTTGTGATGTTCAGTGTTGCTCTACTTCAACTCTTAGTTTTGGAAGCAGTTTTACACTGTATTTCAATGGACGTGTTGAAGGCAAGCTTACTTTCGTGAGATAAGCAGGTAGTTTATCAGCCAAAAGGTGTATCCTTTCTTGAAGTATCAGAAAGATCTTGGGCAGAGTGACTCAACTCATGGAGGTCATTTACGTACATAAAGACCTCTGTGGGACCTGCAAGTTGGGTTATGGGAAATACAATGCACTACACTTTCAAAGCAAACTAAAAATTATGAAACACTCTTCCAAAGAAATGTTAAGAAAGAACTAACACAAACTTGTTTGTTCTACGTCCTTAATTTTGGAAGTTGAACATCTTCTGATGTTCAGTGTTTCTCTACTTCAACTCTCAGTTTTGTTAGCACTTTTAGACTGAATTTCAAAGGACGTTTTGATAGCAAACTGACTTTCGTGGGATAAGCATGAAGTTTTACAGCCAAAATGGGTACTCTGTCTTGGAGTATCATAAAGATCTCTGGCAGAGTGACTCCACTCATGGAGCTGATTTTCATACCTGAAGATATTTGTGGTACCTACAAGTTGCGTTTTGGCCCTATTAGTGCATTATACTTTGAATGCAAACTATGACTAAAGAAACACTCTTCTAAAATAATATTAAGAAAGAAATAACAGAAACTATTTTGTTCCACTACCTTACCTTTGGAAGTTGAACAACTCGTGATGTTCAGTGTTGCTCTACTTCAACTCGTAGTTTTGGAAGCAGTTTTACACTGAATTTCAATGGATGTGTTGAAGGGAAGCTTAATTACTTGAGATGAGCATGTAGTTGTTCAGCCAAAATGTGTACGCTTTCTTGGAGCATCAGAAAGATCTTTTCTGAGGATCTCCACTCATCGAGATGATTTACACACCTAAAGTTCTTTGTGGTACCTGCCAAGTGCGTTTTGCGCCTAAAAATGCACTACACATTCAAAGCAAACTAAGAATAAGGAAACACTCTTCCAAAGAAATGTGAAGAAAGAACTAACACAAACTTGTTTGTTCCACTTCCTTACCTTTGGAAGTTGAACAACTTGTGATGTTCAGTGTTTCTCTACTTCAACTCATAGTTTTGGAAGCAGTTTTACACTGTATTTCAAAGGACTTGTAAGCAAGCTTACCTTCGTGAGAAAAGCAGGTAGTTTTTAAGCCAAAATGTATTCGTTCTTGGAGTATCAGAAATATCTA
>AAPY01486054.1:0-14370 GCA_000181375.1 Tupaia belangeri
CTCCCTTAAACCCCACAGGTTTAGAAGCCTGTTTTCTTTTCTTTGAATTAAAAGTTTTAAACTCCTGCGGCAGCCAACTGTTGTGATAATCAGTGGCAGCCTCTTCTAATTTCTCCTGTTCAGAAGAACTTGGTGTTCAAAATGATGTGAGCTGACTTTTACTGACCTGTTTTAAAGTACATTTGAGGATGTCTATATACAAAATCCTATTCTTAGGTGTAGCATTACCCATGATTGCTCACACCTAGGCACTAATTAATTCTGTATGGTTTTGATTCTTAGCTGTAGGAATACCCTGACTGCCTGCACCTAGGTACTTCTCTGGTTTGTGCGAAATTTTGGGGGCATAGTTATCTTTCTGATTTCTAGGGTTTTTAGGTTTTTCACTGTCCTGTGTGACACCTTTATGACTATCTAAAGATATGAGGTCTATGGTTTGGGTCTTTTTAGGCTCAAGGATATCTGAGGGAGGAACACTCTTCTCTTTTGGTAGCTCATTTTGCATAATCTGTTCCCCTTCAGTAACAATGGCAGAAATTTTGGGGTCCTTCGGGTGGGTACTAAGGAGTTCATTTACTAGATTCCAATAGGAAAATGTGGTTACGGGAACCTTTTCTGGGCCAAAGGTGGAGTAGTAATCTTTTAAGAATGTCACCTACCCTTTTCCACCTTTTTTCATCATGGTCCTTCTTGAGGGAACCAAGGGCAGGCATCTTTTAAAAAATCAAAAAATGTGAGCAATTGTTTACTTTTACTTTTACTCCTCTAGTCTTAAGGGCCTCCTTTAACCCCTGAACAAACATTCTTCCTGGCTGAGCTCTTGCCCCATTATAGTCTATGCTATAACCCAGATTTCTATCGTGAGTTAGTAATCACCGGGATGTCTTCTTCTGCGTCCCCTGAAGTGCCGTGGGCTTCTGTCTTGTTCCTCACTGGGAACGTAATTCTTATTCCTCTTCAGAATCTTCGGGAACCTGTCGCTACCCCTTCTTCTTGGGTCCCTGTCCAGGTGCCAGAATGTCCCGGCCCTCAGGACATATCGAGCAGAGAACCCAAGTGAGGGGGCAGAGGTCTAAAACTGGCACAGCGACTCAGCACGAGAGCGAAAGAAGTGTCACAGCTCACACAGTGTCACAACTCTTGATGGTATGAAGATTTTGCGCATTTATTGAGGGCCAGAGAACATTCTTATATACACAAGGCAGAAGGAAGTAGGCAGGGCTTACAGCGGACCTAATTGAGGACCTGTCAGTTTTGTCTGAACCAGGAAGTTGTCTGTTTCTGGAGTATGTATGAAGGTCATAGCTGCCATTTTTTTGAGTGAAGGTCATGGAAGCCATTTTAATGTGGGTGGCTTCCCACAGTAAAGTGCATTCATATGCCCAAAACTCAACAGGCAGCTACAGCAAAAATTGTTAGGTATGAAAATCAGCTCAATGAGTGGAATCATTCTGCCAAAGATTTTTCTGATACATAAAGGAAAAGTACAGATTTTGGCTGAAAAACATGTTTATCTTATGAATGTAAGCTGCATTTTAAAACGTCCTTTGGAATAGAGCGTTAAACTCTTTGAAAACTAAAAGTTGAAGCAGAGCAACACTGAACATCACAAGTAATGCAATTTCCAAAATTAAGTAAGTGGAAGAAACAAGTTTGTGTTATTTATTTCCTAACACTTCTTTGGAAGAGGTTTTCTTTTGTCTTAGTTTGCTTTAAAAGTGTAGTGCATTCTGAGGCACAAAACTCAACTTGTAGCGACAGCAAAGATGGTTAGGTATGAAAATGAGATCCATGAGTGCATTCATTCTGCCAAAGACCTTTCTGAAACTCCAAGGAAAAGTACAGATTTTGGCTGAAAAACAACATGCTTATCTCAGGAATGTAAGCATCATTTTAAACGTCCTTTGATATACAGTGTTAAACTCTTTCCAAAACTAAAAGTTGTCGTAGAGCAACACTGAACATCAAAAGTTGTTCATCTACCAATGTTAAGTGAGTGGAAGAAACAAGTTTGTGTTAGTTCTTTCTTAGCATATCATTGGAAGAGGGTTATTTAGTCTTAGTTTGCTTTGAAAATGCAGTGCTTTCTTAGGCCAAGAAACTCAAATTGCAGCTACAACAGAGACCTTTAGGTAAGAAAATCAGCTCCATGAGTGGAGTCATTCTGCGATAAATCTTTCTGATACTCCAAGGTAAATTACCGATTTTGGCTGTTAAACCACACACATGCTTATCTCACGAATGTAAGCGACATTTTAAAACGTCCCTTGAAATAGAGTTTAAACCTCTTTCCAAAACTAAAAGTTGAAGTACAGCAACAATGAACATCACATGTTGTTCAACTTCCAAAGTTAAGTAAGTGGAAGAAACTGGATTGTGTTAGTTCTTTCCTAACATTTCATTGGAAGACAGATTCTTTAGTCTTAGTTTGCTTTGAAAGTGTAGTACATTCTTAGGCCGAAAACTCTCCTTGTAGCTACAACAGAGATTATTAGGTAAGAAAATCAGCTCCATGAGTGGAGACATTCTGCCAAAGTTCTTTCTGATACTCCAAGGAAAAGTACAGATTTTGGCCAACAAACAACATGCTTATCACAAGAATGTAAGCTTCATTTTAAAACGTCCTTTGATATACAATGTTAAACTATTTCCAAAACTAAAAGTTGATGTAGAGCAACACTGAACATCACAAGTCATTCAACTTGCAAAAATAAGTAAGTGGAAGAAACAAGTTTGTGTCATTTCTTTCCTAACATTACTTTGGAAGAGCATTTCTTTACTATTAGTTTGAATTAAAAGTGTAGTGCATCCTTAGGCCCAAAACTCAACTTGCAGCTACAGCAAAGATTGTTAGGAATGAAAATCAGCTCCATGAGTGGAGTCATTCTGCCAAAGAGCTGTTTGATACTCCAAGAAAAAGTACAGATTTTGGCTGAAAAAGTACATGCTTATCTCATGAATGTAAGCTTTATTTTAAAACGTCCCTTGAAATACAGTTTAAAACTCTTTCCTAAACTAAAAGTTGAAGTAGTGCAACAATGAACATCACAGGTTGTTCAACCTCCAAAGTTAAGTAAGTGGAAGAAACTAGTTTTAGTTGGCTCTTTCCTAATATTTCGTTGGTAGAACGTTTCTTTAGTCTGAGTTTGCTTCGAAAGTGTAGTGCATTCTTAGGCCCAAAACTCAATTTGGAGCTACAGCAAGGATTGTTTTGTATGAAAATTAGCTCCATGAGTGGAGTCATTCTGCCAAAGAACTTTGTGATACTCCAAGGAAAATTACAGATTTTGGCTGAAAAACCGTATGCTTAACTCAAGACATTAAGATTCATTTTAAAAGGTCTTTTGGAATACAGTGTTAAATTCTTTTAAACTTAACGTTGAAGTAGAGCAACACTGAACATCACAAGTCATTCAACTTGCAAAAATAAGTAAGTGGAAGAAACAAGTTTGTGTCATTCCTTTCCTAGCATTTCTTTGAAAGAGCGTTTCTTTACCATTAGTTTGCATTGAAAGTGTAGTGCATCCTTAGGCCCAAAACTCAACTTGCAGCTACAGCAACGATTGTTCGGTATGCAAATCAGCTCCGCGAGTGGAGTCATTCTGCCAAAGATCATTCTGATACTCCAAGGAAAAGTACAGATTTTGGCTGAAAAACAACATGCTTAACTCACGAAACTAAGATTCATTTTTAAAGGTCCGTTGGAATACAATGTTAAACTCTTTTAAACTTAACGTTGATGTAGAGCAACACTGAACATCACAAGTCATTCAACTTGCAAAAATAAGTAAGTGAAAGAAACCAGTTTGTGTTATTTCTTTCCTAACATTTCTTTGGAAGAGCGTTTCATTTGTCTTAGTTTGATTTGAAAGTGTAGTGCACTCTTAGGCCCCAAACTCAACTTGCAGCTACAGCAAAGTTTGTTAGGTATGAAAATCAGCTCCATGAGTGGAGTCATTCTGCCAAAGAGCTGTTTGATACTCCAAGGAAAAGTACAGCTTTTGGCTGAAAAAGTACATGCTTATCTCACGAATGTAAGCTTTGTTGTGAAACGTCCCTTGAAATATAGTTTAAAACTCTTTCCAAAACAAAAATTGGAAGTAGAGCACCAATAAACACCACATGTTGTTCAACTTCCAAAGTTAAGTAAGTGGAAGAAACTAGTTTTAGTTTTTCTTTTCCTAACATTTCGTTGGAAGAACGTTTCTTTAGTCTGAGTTTGCTTCGAAAGTGTAGTGCATTCTTAGGCCCAAAACTCAACTTGGTCCTACAGCAAAGATTGTTAGGTATGAAAATTAGCTCCATGAGTGGAGTCATTCTGCCAAAGAACTTTGTGATTCTCCAAGGAAAAGTACAGATTTTGGCTGAAAAATAACATGCTTAACTGACGAATTTAAGGTTCATTTTAAAAGGTTTTTTGGAATACAGTGTTAAACTCTTTTAAATTAAAAGTTGAAGTAGAGCAACAATGAACATCACATGATGTTCAACTTCCAAAGTTAAGTAAGTGGAAGAAACAGGTTTGTGTTGGTTCTTTCCTACCATTTCTTTGGAAGAGTGTTTCTTTACTCTGAGTTTGCTTCGAAAGTGTAGTGCATTCTTAGGCCCAAAACTCAACTTGCAGCTACAGCAAAGATTATTAAGTATAAAAATCAGATCCTTGAGTGGAGTCATTCTGCCCAAGAACTTTGTGATACTCCAAGGAAAAGAACACATTTTGGCTGGAAAACAACATGCTTACCTCACGAATTTAAGCTTCATTTTATAAGGTCCTTAGGAATACACTGCTAAGCTCTTTTAAACTAAAAGTTGAAGTAGAGCAACACTGAACATCACAATTCATTCAACTTCCAAAAATAAGTAAGTGGAAGAAACAAGTTTGTGTTATTGATTTCCTAACATTTCTTTGGACGAGCGTTTCTTTACTATTTGTTTGCATTGAAAGTGTAGTTCCTTCTTAGGCCCAAACCTCAACTTGCAGCTACAGCAAAAATTGTTAGGTATGACAATCAGCTCCATGAGTGGAGTCATTCTGCCAAAGAACTTTGTGACTCTCCAAAAAAAGTACATATTTTGGCTAAAAAACAACACGCTTAACTCACGAATTAAAGGTTCATTTTAAATGGTCCTTTGGAATACAGTTTTAAACTCTTTTAACCTAAAAGTTGAAGTAGAGCAACAATGAACATCACATGATGTTCAACTTCCAACGTTAAGTAAGTGGAAGAAACAGGTTTGTGTTTGTTCTTTCCTAACATTCTTTAGAAGAGCGTTTTTCTAGTCTTAGTGTGCATTGAAAGTGTAGTGCATTCTTAGGCCCAAAATTCAACTTGCAGCTACAGAAAAGATTGTTAGGTATAAAAATCAGCTCCATGAGTGGAGTCATTCTGCCAAAGATCATTCTGATACTCCAAGGAAAAGTACAGATTTTGGCTGAAAAACAACATGCTAAACTCACGAAATTAAGATTCATTTTAAAAGGTCCTTTGGAATACAGTGTCAAACTCTTTTAAACTTAACGTTGAAGTAGAGCTACAGTGAACATCACAAGTCATTCAACTTGCAAAAATAAGTAAGTGGAAGAAACAAGTTTGTATCATTTCTTTCCTAACATTACTTTGGAAGAGCATTTCTATACTATTAGTTTGAATTAAAAGTGTAGTGCATCCTTAGGCCCAATACTCAACTTGCAGCTACAGCAAAAATTGTTAGGAATGAAAATCAGCTCCATGAGTGGAGTCATTCTTCCAAAGAGCTGTTTGATACTCCAAGGAAAAGTACAGATTTTGGCTGAAAAAATACATGCTTATCTCATGAATGTAAGCTTTATTTTAAAACGTCCCTTGAAATACAGTTTAAAACTCTTTCCTAAACTAAAAGTTGAAGTAGTGCAACAATGAACATCACAGGTTGTTCAACCTCCAAAGTTAAGTAAGTGGAAGAAACTAGTTTTAGTTGGCTCTTTCCTAATATTTCGTTGGTAGAACGTTTCTTTAGTGTGAGTTTGCTTCGAAAGTGTAGTGCATGCTTAGGCCCAAAACTCAATTTGGAGCTACAGCAAGGATTGTTTTGTATGAAAATTAGCTCCATGAGTGGAGTCATTCTGCCCAAGAACTTTGTGATACTCCAAGGAAAATTACAGATTTTGGCTGAAAAACAGTATGCTTAACTCAAGAAATTAAGATTCATTTTAAAAGGTCTTTTGGAATACAGTGTCAAACTCTTTTAAACTTAAGGTTGAAGTAGAGCAACACTGAACATCACAAGTCATTCAACTTGCAAAAATAAGTACGTGGAAGAAACAAGTTTGTGTTATTTCTTTCCTAACATTTCTTTGGAAGAGCGTTTCATTTGTCTTAGTTTGATTTGAAAGTGTAGTGCACTCTTAGGCCCCAAACTCAACTTGCAGCTACAGCAAAGTTTGTTAGGTATGAAAATCAGTTCCATGAGTGGAGTTATTCTTCCAAAGAGCTGTTTGATACTCCAAGGAAAAGTACAGCTTTTGGCTGAAAAAGTACATGCTTATCTCACGAATGTAAGCTTTATTGTGAAACGTCCCTTGAAATATAGTTTAAAACTCTTTCCAAAACAAAAATTGGAAGTAGAGCACCAATAAACACCACATGGTGTTCAACTTCCAAAGTTAAGTAAGTGGAAGAAACTAGTTTTAGTTTTTCTTTTCCTAACATTTCGTTGGAAGAACGTTTCTTTAGTCTGAGTTTGCTTCGAAAGTGTAGTGCATTCTTAGGCCCAAAACTCAACTTGGTCCTACAGCAAAGATTGTTAGGTATGAAAATTAGCTCCATGAGTGGAGTCATTCTGCCAAAGAACTTTGTGATTCTCCAAGGAAAAGTACAGATTTTGGCTGAAAAATAACATGCTTAACTGACGAATTTAAGGTTCATTTTAAAAGGTTTTTTGGAATACAGTGTTAAACTCTTTTAAATTAAAAGTTGAAGTAGAGCAACAATGAACATCACATGATGTTCAACTTCCAAAGTTAAGTAAGTGGAAGAAACAGGTTTGTGTTTGTTCTTTCCTAACATTCTTTAGAAGAGCGTTTTTCTAGTCTTAGTGTGCATTGAAAGTGTAGTGCATTCTTAGGCCCAAAATTCAACTTGCAGCTACAGAAAAGATTGTTAGGTATAAAAATCAGCTCCATGAGTGGAGTCATTCTGCCAAAGATCATTCTGATACTCCAAGGAAAAGTACAGATTTTGGCTGAAAAACAACATGCTAAACTCACAAAATTAAGATTCATTTTAAAAGGTCCTTTGGAATACAGTGTCAAACTCTTTTAAACTTAACGTTGAAGTAGAGCTACAGTGAACATCACAAGTCATTCAACTTGCAAAAATAAGTAAGTGGAAGAAACAAGTTTGTATCATTTCTTTCCTAACATTACTTTGGAAGAGCATTTCTTTACTATTAGTTTGAATTAAAAGTGTAGTGCATCCTTAGGCCCAATACTGAACTTGCAGCTACAGCAAAAATTGTTAGGAATGAAAATCAGCTCCATGAGTGGAGTCATTCTGCCAAAGAGCTGTTTGATACTCCAAGGAAAAGTACAGATTTTGGCTGAAAAAATACATGCTTATCTCATGAATGTAAGCTTTATTTTAAAACGTCCCTTGAAATACAGTTTAAAACTCTTTCCTAAACTAAAAGTTGAAGTAGTGCAACAATGAACATCACAGGTTGTTCAACCTCCAAAGTTAAGTAAGTGGAAGAAACTAGTTTTAGTTGGCTCTTTCCTAATATTTCGTTGGTAGAACGTTTCTTTAGTCTGAGTTTGCTTCGAAAGTGTAGTGCATTCTTAGGCCCAAAACTCAATTTGGAGCTACAGCAAGGATTGTTTTGTATGAAAATTAGCTCCATGAGTGGAGTCATTCTGCCAAAGAACTTTGTGATACTCCAAGGAAAATTACAGATTTTGGCTGAAAAACAGTATGCTTAACTCAAGAAATTAAGATTCATTTTAAAAGGTCTTTTGGAATACAGTGTTAAACTCTTTTAAACTTAACGTTGAAGTAGAGCAACACTGAACATCACAAGTCATTCAACTTGCAAAAATAAGTAAGTGGAAGAAACCAGTTTGTGTTATTTCTTTCCTAACATTTCTTTGGAAGAGCGTTTCATTTGTCTTAGTTTGATTTGAAAGTGTAGTGCACTCTTAGGCCCCAAACTCAACTTGCAGCTACAGCAAAGTTTGTTAGGTATGAAAATCAGTTCCATGAGTGGAGTCATTCTGCCAAAGAGCTGTTTGATACTCCAAGGAAAAGTACAGCTTTTGGCTGAAAAAGTACATGCTTATCTCACGAATGTAAGCTTTATTGTGAAACGTCCCTTGAAATATAGTTTAAAACTCTTTCCAAAACAAAAATTGGAAGTAGAGCACCAATAAACACCACATGTTGTTCAACTTCCAAAGTTAAGTAAGTGGAAGAAACTAGTTTTAGTTTTTCTTTTCCTAACATTTCGTTGGAAGAACGTTTCTTTAGTCTGAGTTTGCTTCGAAAGTGTAGTGCATTCTTAGGCCCAAAACTCAACTTGGTCCTACAGCAAAGATTGTTAGGTATGAAAATTAGCTCCATGAGTGGAGTCATTCTGCCAAAGAACTTTGTGATTCTCCAAGGAAAAGTACAGATTTTGGCTGAAAAATAACATGCTTAACTGACGAATTTAAGGTTCATTTTAAAAGGTTTTTTGGAATACAGTGTTAAACTCTTTTAAATTAAAAGTTGAAGTAGAGCAACAATGAACATCACATGATGTTCAACTTCCAAAGTTAAGTAAGTGGAAGAAACAGGTTTGTGTTGGTTCTTTCCTACCATTTCTTTGGAAGAGTGTTTCTTTAGTCTGAGTTTGCTTCGAAAGTGTAGTGCATTCTTAGGCCCAAAACTCAACTTGCAGCTACAGCAAAGATTGTTAAGTATGAAAATCAGATCCTTGAGTGGAGTCATTCTGCCCAAGAACTTTGTGATACTCCAAGGAAAAGAACACATTTTGGCTGGAAAACAACATGCTTACCTCACGAATTTAAGCTTCATTTTATAAGGTCCTTAGGAATACACTGCTAAGCTCTTTTAAACTAAAAGTTGAAGTAGAGCAACACTGAACATCACAATTCATTCAACTTCCAAAAATAAGTAAGTGGAAGAAACAAGTTTGTGTTATTGATTTCCTAACATTTCTTTGGACGAGCGTTTCTTTACTATTTGTTTGCATTGAAAGTGTAGTTCCTTCTTAGGCCCAAACCTCAACTTGAAGCTACAGCAAAAATTGTTAGGTATGAAAATCAGCTCCATGAGTGGAGTCATTCTGCCAAAGAGCTGTTTGATACTCCAAGGAAAAGTGCAGGTTTTGGCTGAAAAATTACATGCTTATCTCATGAATGTAAGCTTTATTGTGAAACATCCCTTGAAATATAGTTTAAAACTCTTTTAACCTAAAAGTTGAAGTAGAGCAACAATGAACATCACATGATGTTCAACTTCCAACGTTAAGTAAGTGGAAGAAACAGGTTTGTGTTTGTTCTTTCCTAACATTCTTTAGAAGAGCGTTTTTCTAGTCTTAGTGTGCATTGAAAGTGTAGTGCATTCTTAGGCCCAAAATTCAACTTGCAGCTACAGAAAAGATTGTTAGGTATAAAAATCAGCTCCATGAGTGGAGTCATTCTGCCAAAGATCATTCTGATACTCCAAGGAAAAGTACAGATTTTGGCTGAAAAACAACATGCTAAACTCACGAAATTAAGATTCATTTTAAAAGGTCCTTTGGAATACAGTGTCAAACTCTTTTAAACTTAACGTTGAAGTAGAGCTACAGTGAACATCACAAGTCATTCAACTTGCAAAAATAAGTAAGTGGAAGAAACAAGTTTGTATCATTTCTTTCCTAACATTACTTTGGAAGAGCATTTCTTTACTATTAGTTTGAATTAAAAGTGTAGTGCATCCTTAGGCCCAATACTGAACTTGCAGCTACAGCAAAAATTGTTAGGAATGAAAATCAGCTCCATGAGTGGAGTCATTCTGCCAAAGAGCTGTTTGATACTCCAAGGAAAAGTACAGATTTTGGCTGAAAAAATACATGCTTATCTCATGAATGTAAGCTTTATTTTAAAACGTCCCTTGAAATACAGTTTAAAACTCTTTCCAAAACAAAAATTGGAAGTAGAGCACCAATAAACACCACATGTTGTTCAACTTCCAAAGTTAAGTAAGTGGAAGAAACTAGTTTTAGTTTTTTTTTTCCTAACATTTCGTTGGAAGAACGTTTCTTTAGTCTGAGTTTGCTTCGAAAGTGTAGTGCATTCTTAGGCCCAAAACTCAACTTGGTCCTACAGCAAAGATTGTTAGGTATGAAAATTAGCTCCATGAGTGGAGTCATTCTGCCAAAGAACTTTGTGATTCTCCAAAGAAAAGTACAGATTTTGGCTGAAAAATAACATGCTTAACTGACAAATTTAAGGTTCATTTTAAAAGGTTTTTTGGAATACAGTGTTAAACTCTTTTAAATCAAAAGTTGAAGTAGAGCAACAATGAACATCACATGATGTTCAACTTCCAAAGTTAAGTAAGTGGAAGAAACAGGTTTGTGTTGGTTCTTTCCTACCATTTCTTTGAAAGAGCGTTTCTTTAGTCTGAGTTTGCTTCGAAAGTGTAGTGCATTCTTAGGCCCAAAACTCAACTTGCAGCTACAGCAACGATTGTTCGGTATGCAAATCAGCTCCGCGAGTGGAGTCATTCTGCCAAAGATCATTCTGATACTCCAAGGAAAAGTACAGATTTTGGCTGAAAAACAACATGCTTAACTCACGAAACTAAGATTCATTTTTAAAGGTCCTTTGGAATACAATGTTAAACTCTTTTAAACTTAACGTTGATGTAGAGCAACACTGAACATCACAAGTCATTCAACTTGCAAAAATAAGTAAGTGGAAGAAACCAGTTTGTGTTATTTCTTTCCTAACATTTCTTTGGAAGAGCGTTTCATTTGTCTTAGTTTGATTTGAAAGTGTAGTGCACTCTTAGGCCCCAAACTCAACTTGCAGCTACAGCAAAGTTTGTTAGGTACGAAAATCAGTTCCATGAGTGGAGTTATTCTTCCAAAGAGCTGTTTGATACTCCAAGGAAAAGTATAGCTTTTGGCTGAAAAAGTACATGCTTATCTCACGAATGCAAGCTTTATTGTGAAACGTCCCTTGAAATATAGTTTAAAACTCTTTCCAAAACAAAAATTGGAAGTAGAGCACCAATAAACACCACATGTTGTTCAACTTCCAAAGTTAAGTAAGTGGAAGAAACTAGTTTTAGTTTTTCTTTTCCTAACATTTCGTTGGAAGAACGTTTCTTTAATCTGAGTTTGCTTCGAAAGTGTAGTGCATTCTTAGGCCCAAAACTCAACTTGGTTCTACAGCAAAGATTGTTAGGTATGAAAATTAGCTCCATGAGTGGAGTCATTCTGCCAAAGAACTTTGTGATTCTCCAAGGAAAAGTACAGATTTTGGCTGAAAAATAACATGCTTAACTGACAAATTTAAGGTTCATTTTAAATGGTCCTTTGGAATACAGTTTTAAAAATCTTTTAAATTAAAAGTTGAAGTAGAGTAACAATGAACATCACATGATGTTCAACTTCCAAAGTTAAGTAAGTGGAAGAAACAGGTTTGTGTTTGTTCTTTCCTAACATTCTTTAGAAGAGCGTTTTTCTAGTCTTAGTGTGCATTGAAAGTGTAGTGCATTCTTAGGCCCAAAATTCAACGTGCAACAACAGAAAAGATTGTTAGGTATAAAAATCAGCTCCATGAGTGGAGTCATTCTACCAAAGATCATTCTGATAGTCCAAGGAAAAGTACAGATTTTGGCTGAAAAACAACATGCTTAACTCACGAAATTAAGATTGATTTTAAAAGGTCCTTTGGAATACAGTGTTAAACTCTTTTACACTTTACGTTGAAGTGGAGCAACACTGAACATCCCAAGTCATTCAACTTGCAAAAATAAGTAAGTGGAAGAAACAAGTTTGTGTTATTTCTTTCCTAACATTTCTTTGGAAGAGCGTTTCTTTAGTCTTAGTTTGCTTTGAAAGTGTAGTGCATTCGTAGGCCCAAAACTCAACCTGCAGCTACAGCAAAAATTGTTAGGAATGAAAATCAGCTCCATGAGTGGAGTCATTCTGCCAAAGAGCTGTTTGATACTCCAAGGAAAAGTACAGATTTTGACTGAAAAAATACATGCTTATCTCATGAATGTAAGCTTTATTTTAAAACGTCCCTTGAAATACAGTTTAAAACTCTTTCCTAAACTAAAAGTTGAAGTAGTGCAACAATGAACATCACAGGTTGTTCAACCTCCAAAGTTAAGTAAGTGGAAGAAACTAGTTTTAGTTGGCTCTTTCCTAATATTTCGTTGGTAGAACGTTTCTTTAGTCTGAGTTTGCTTCGAAAGTGTAGTGCATTCTTAGGCCCAAAACTCAATTTGGAGCTACAGCAAGGATTGTTTTGTATGAAAATTAGCTCCATGAGTGGAGTCATTCTGCCAAAGAACTTTGTGATACTCCAAGGAAAATTACAGATTTTGGCTGAAAAACAGTATGCTTAACTCAAGAAATTAAGATTCATTTTAAAAGGTCTTTTGGAATACAGTGTTAAACTCTTTTAAACTTAACGTTGAAGTAGAGCAACACTGAACATCACAAGTCATTCAACTTGCAAAAATAAGTAAGTGGAAGAAACCAGTTTGTGTTATTTCTTTCCTAACATTTCTTTGGAAGAGCGTTTCATTTGTCTTAGTTTGATTTGAAAGTGTAGTGCACTCTTAGGCCCCAAACTCAACTTGCAGCTACAGCAAAGTTTGTTAGGTACGAAAATCAGTTCCATGAGTGGAGTTATTCTTCCAAAGAGCTGTTTGATACTCCAAGGAAAAGTATAGCTTTTGGCTGAAAAAGTACATGCTTATCTCACGAATGCAAGCTTTATTGTGAAACGTCCCTTGAAATATAGTTTAAAACTCTTTCCAAAACAAAAATTGGAAGTAGAGCACCAATAAACACCACATGGTGTTCAACTTCCAAAGTTAAGTAAGTGGAAGAAACTAGTTTTAGTTTTTCTTTTCCTAACATTTCGTTGGAAGAACGTTTCTTTAATCTGAGTTTGCTTCGAAAGTGTAGTGCATTCTTAGGCCCAAAACTCAACTTGGTCCTACAGCAAAGATTGTTAGGTATGAAAATTAGCTCCATGAGTGGAGTCATTCTGCCAAAGAACTTTGTGATTCTCCAAGGAAAAGTACAGATTTTGGCTGAAAAATAACATGCTTAACTGACAAATTTAAGGTTCATTTTAAAAGGTTCTTTGGAATACAGTGTTAAACTCTTTTAAATTAAAAGTTGAAGTAGAGCAACAATGAACATCACATGATGTTCAACTTCCAAAGTTAAGTAAGTGGAAGAAACAGGTTTGTGTTGGTTCTTTCCTACCATTTCTTTGGAAGAGTGTTTCTTTAGTCTGAGTTTGCTTCGAAAGTGTAGTGCATTCTTAGGCCCAAAACTCAACTTGCAGCTACAGCAAAGATTGTTAAGTATGAAAATCAGATCCTTGAGTGGAGTCATTCTGCCCAAGAACTTTGTGATACTCCAAGGAAAAGAACACATTTTGGCTGGAAAACAACATGCTTACCTCACGAATTTAAGCTTCATTTTATAAGGTCCTTAGGAATACACTGCTAAGCTCTTTTAAACTAAAAGTTGAAGTAGAGCAACACTGAACATCACAATTCATTCAACTTCCAAAAATAAGTAAGTGGAAGAAACAAGTTTGTGTTATTGATTTCCTAACATTTCTTTGGACGAGCGTTTCTTTACTATTTGTTTGCATTGAAAGTGTAGTTCCTTCTTAGGCCCAAACCTCAACTTGCAGCTACAGCAAAAATTGTTAGGTATGACAATCAGCTCCATGAGTGGAGTCATTCTGCCAAAGAACTTTGTGACTCTCCAAAAAAAGTACATATTTTGGCTAAAAAACAACACGCTTAACTCACGAATTAAAGGTTCATTTTAAATGGTCCTTTGGAATACAGTTTTAAACTCTTTTAACCTAAAAGTTGAAGTAGAGCAACAATGAACATCACATGATGTTCAACTTCCAACGTTAAGTAAGTGGAAGAAACAGGTTTGTGTTTGTTCTCTCCTAACATTCTTTAGAAGAGCGTTTTTCTAGTCTTAGTGTGCATTGAAAGTGTAGTGCATTCTTAGGCCCAAAATTCAACGTGCAGCTACAGAAAAGATTGTTAGGTATAAAAATCAGCTCCATGAGTGGAGTCATTCTGCCAAAGATCATTCTGATACTCCAAGGAAAAGTACAGATTTTGG
>AAPY01486061.1:0-10316 GCA_000181375.1 Tupaia belangeri
ATTTTTATAGGGACATAAACACTCTACTGGAGTACGGAGAGACAGAAAGTGATTAACCTCCCCTCCAGGAAGTGGCCACATCATAATCTTCTTTCCTTCATTCCACTCTTGGGTTTTTTGGGCACACACCCACATGTAGTAGGCATGAGTTTCAAATTGCTGAGTCTGCGACTCAAACTGGAATAGGCCAGGTGGGAATCCAGAGCCTTCACCAATACATCACCTGCTGACTTCTTTATTTTTTAATTTGCATTTAATTATTGTATGTACTTACAGCATACCATATGGTTTTTCTTAGCATTCATGTATGCCTGACAATTCAGTAAAAAACATATTACCATATATATAATTTTCAACATAACTTTACAGTCTTGTATCTGTTAATGTTTTTTACTAAGTCTCTCCCTCCCATATCCTACTATTCACCTTCTCCTTATAGTCTTTGGCATCTACACTTACCTTCCTTGATATTATATCTTTAAATCTTTGCATTTCTGCTATAGTGTTTACATTTGTGGCATATTTGTATGAGGATGCAGTGTTGTCTGGCTTACTTTACTTAGCATTAAATCCTCCATAGTCACCCACTTTTTATCAAGTGAGAAGGTCTTATTGTTTTATGCATAAATAGTATTCCATAGTGAATATGTGCCACATTTTTCAATCCAGTCTTTTATTCTTGAACATTTAGGTTGATTCTATTTCTTAGAAATTGTGAATAATGCTGTAATAAACATGAATGAGCAAGTGACTTTCAAGTTTAGTATTCTATCTTTTGGGTAAATACCCAGGAGCAAAATTATTGGGTCATGTGGTAATTCTATTTGTAGGTTTTTGAAGATTCTCTGTTTTGTTTCCACAGTGACTACCAATGTAGTACAGCACGAATGGTACAAGTGGGTTTCTTTTTCACTGCAGCCTCTTGAGCACTTTTTATTCTTCATTTTTAAAATTATATCCACTGTAATTGGGGTTTAGTGGTATGTATTTGTGGTTTTAAGTTGTATTTCCTTTGATAAGAAATGTTGAGCATTTTTTCATATGCTATTTAACTATTCATAAGTCTTCTTTGGTTAGTTGTCTCTTCAGCTCACTTGCCCACTTTTTAACTGGATTATCCTTTTTAGGTAGGCAAGTCACTTGAGTTTCCTAAATAATCTTATTATCAGTCTATTATCTGAAACATAGTTTGTAAATATTTTATCCTATTCTGAGGGTTATGTCCTCATTCTATTTTTTTCTTTGTTTTGTGAATTTTTTTAATCTCGATATAGTATTGCTTGTCTATTTTTGGAGTTGTTTCCGTTTGCTTTAGGGGTGTTATTTAAGAAAGCTTTACTAATGTCAGTGTCTTTAAGAGATTCCCATTTTTAACCAGTAGTTCTACATTTTGAAGCTTTACATTTGGATCTTTAATCCATGTTGTGTTGATTTTTGTTAATGGTGAAAGAAAGAGGTCCAGTTATATTATCTGCAGGGAGATATCCAGTTCTTCCAGAAGCATTTGCTGAAGAGTTTCTTTTCCTCACTGGAGTGTCTTGTGCCTTTTTTCCAAAATCAGTTTATTGTGTGCTTTTGGGTTTATTGCTAGCTTCTTTATTCTGTTCCGTTGGTCTACATGTTTGTTTTTGTGACAGTACCATGCTATTTCATTATCATGTCTTTGTAATATATTTTGAGGTCAGGTAGTGAGATGCCTCTAACTTTATTCTTTATGGACAGTATTGATTTCATGATATGGGAAATTTTATGATTCCAGACAAGTTTTATTAACGTTTCTATTTCTGTGAAGAATCTGACAGTAATTTGAGCAGAATTGCATTGAATAAGCAAATAAGATTTGGGTAGTATTGACATTTTGATTATATTAATTCTTCCAGGATCCAGGAACATGGCATGTCTTTCCACTTTTTGGTATCATACTAAATTTCTTTTTTTTTTCAGCTTTTCATGGTTTATTTTGTAGAGGTTTTTCACCTCTTTGTTTAGGTTTATTCCTATATATTTCATTTTTTCAGGACTTCAGAGTAGATTTCTTAGTTTTCTATGACTAACAGAAACAAAGTTGCTTTCTGCAATTCTACCTCAGTTGGTTCATTGTTTGTATATAAAAACATTATAGATTTTTGTATATTGATTTTCTGTCCTGCCACTTTTCTGAATTTTGTCATAACTTCTGGGAGTATTTTTGTGAGTTCTTTAGGATTATCTATGTATATAATCACATCATCTGTAAATAGGAAAAAAATTGCTTGTTCTTTTCCTATTTGAATGTGTTGTACTTTACTCTTGTTTGATTGCATTGGCTAGGACTTTCAGTTAAAAATGAGTGGGAGTGCAAAAAGTGTATGACTTTGTCTGGGTTTTAGTGGGAATGCTTTCAGCTTTTCCCCATTCAGTATAATGTTACATATGGGTTTTTCATACACTAATTTTATTGTGTTGAGAAAATTCAGAATATTTATTATAACAAAACTCAGTGAGAGATGAGAGAAAACAAACAATTGTGGGAGATTACAAAATTATTCCATGATATGAAAGTGGAATTCTATAAATAGGTAGACATGTTTTAAAAAAAATGAACTCAGACTTCTGGAGATGAAGAATACAATGAAGAAAATACAATGATATGTCAAAAGTATATTCCATGCAGAAGACTGTACAGAAGAAAGAATCTCTGAGCTTAATGATACAGTCCTGATATAGTCCAATCCACCAAAAGAAAGAAAAAATAAAAATAATGACAACAAATGGAATATATGGGGCACCATTAAGCAGTTGAATAGTCACATAATGATTATATGATAAGGTGAAAAAATGTGTAAAGGCATATAAAATCTCTTTCATGAAATACTATCTGAAAACTTTCCAAGTCAAGGGAGAGCTAGAGACATCCAGATCCAGGAATACCAATGACAACATGGAGATACAATATAAGAAGTTCCTCTTTAAGTCACAACATTGTCAAAATTGCAAAAGTCAGACAAAAAGAGTATCTTAAAATTGGCAAGAGAGAAATTTCAAGTTACTTACTAAGGATATTCCACCAAACTGACCCAGACCTCCCAGCAGAACCCACCTTCTCTCTCTCTCTCTCTCTGTCACTTGTTTTTTCACTTTCTCTCTCTGTCGCTCTCTGTCAAAATGTAAAATAATAATAATAATGATAAAGTTAAATAAAATAATTCTTTAAAAAATTACACCATATTCATGTGTTTGCATATCCAAAAATCCCAAGATGAAAATGGTAGAGAAGGGATAGCAGAATCGCCATCCCTCCTGGGGAGTGATTTCTTATATTCTGTTTTTCTGTGTCTATTGCTCCAACAAGTGCATATGCCTTAGAGCAAAAACTCTCTCAATTAAAAACATAGTGATAAATGTTAATGGATTGAATTCTCCAGTCAAGAGACAATGACTGGCTAAATGAATTTAAAAAGTAAACAAACAAACAAAAAACAAGCAAACAAAAACAGAAACTCTCTATTTGCTGCCTACAAGAAACACACCTCATACATAAAAACATACATGGACTAAATGTGACAAGTCTGTAAAAGGCATTCCATGCAGACAGAATCCAAAAAAAGACTAGAGTCACAATACTCATTTCAGACAAAGACTGTAAGAAGAGACAAAGCAGTACACTATATGGTACTAAAAAGGCTAATTTGTTAAAAAGATTTAACAATTACAAATATCTATCCTACATATCTACATGCATATATATATATATATATATATATATATACACACACACACACACACACACGCATACACACATATATAAAAGAACGAGAGAGAGAGCGCCCAAAATGTGAAAGAAAGACTGACAGATCTGAAAGGATCTGCAACACACTAATTATTGGGATTTCAGCACCCCACTCTCTTCTTTGGACAGATCATCTAGACAAAAATTAAGCAAAGAAATACAGGATTTAAGCAATACCATAAATCAAATGGACTTGACAGACATCTTTAGAATCTTCCATCCAACAAACACAAAATACACATTTTTATGTCCCACTCATGGAATCTTTTTGAAAATTGACCATATGATAGGGCACAAGAGCAGCTTTTACAAATTGAAAGGCATAAAAACTATATCCAGCATCTTCTCTTACCATGATGGAATAAAATTTCATATTAATTTCTTAAAGAACCCTAAAAAACACACAAACATATGGAAACTAAACAACCTAATCCTGAGGGAAATCACAAGCACTGAATAAATTAAGACCAACATCAAAAGATTCATTGAAACTAATGATAATGAGCACAAGAGTTTTCATAATACATGGGACACAGCAAAAGCAGTCATAAGAGGGAAGTTCATTGCAAGCAGTGCACATAAAAAAAAAGAACGATAAGGTGGCAAAAAGACAACCCAGAACCATGTTTCAGGGAACTGGAAAAGCAACAATAAGAAGAACCCACAAACGCCAGGAAAAAAAGACATAATAAAGATCCAAGTGGAAATAAATGAAATAGAAAATAAAAGAAACAGAAGATAAATTTAACCAAAAGCTGGCTCTTTGAAAAGAAATACAATTTTGATTGCTAAATTAATTAAGAAGAGGGTAAGGAACAGGATAAATTAGATTCACAATGAAACTGGCAATATTATTACAGACATAATAGAAATACAAAACATCAAAACATATGTAAATTTAAATATTTACTCCATTTGTGGCTTGCATTTTCTTTCCCTAAGCAGTGTCATCCAAAAAGTGGTTCTTGGGAACCAGCAGTTAGTGTAATGGCTATGTCGCTGGATTCCCATGTAGTCGAATGTGGTTCACGTCCTGGACCCGGTGGCTTAGAACTCACTCTGGGCGTGTGTGTGTGCATGCCCAAGATCCCGAGAGGAGAATGGAGGGGAAGGGATTGCGGTGTGACCATCCCCCCTGGGGGATGATTTCTCGCTTTCTGTCTCTATGTCTCTTTCTGTCTGGCGAGCGCACGCCGCCCTATAGCGAAAAACTTCTCAAAAAGTGGTTCTTCATTTTTGTGAAATCTAAATTAACTTTTTTGTTTGTGCAATAAGTTTGTATTGTATTATAAAATAAATCCTCATTGCATATTCTAGATTTATTCCACTTATTTACTGGCACCTTCTTGTTTGCTTACTACATTTTTTTTTATATGCCTCCTCTGCCCACTTTTCTTTCTTATTGTATCCATTGTTACATTCTCCACTTCTATGTAATCAAATCTTTTAACTTCAACCGATGAATGAAAATATATAGATTTGTATTTTAATCCCCCATTTATTTATCTTAACATTATTCCTTCAAAGTTGGTGTTCCAAATTTAGAAGTGTACATTTTCAAAGTGCATAACATAAAGAGAGATGTTTGAAATGGTGAATATTTTTAGGATCCTAATTTGATGATTACACAAGGTCTGTACCTTTTGAAAAATCACACTGCATCACATAATTATGTACAACTATTATATTAAATTACAAGTTTTGAAAAGTAAACTTCTGCATAATCCAGGGCCATAAATATATTTGAATGTACTGTATTAGATGTATATGTTCTCATGACAGAAAATGAAAACTATTTGAGGTGATGATTATATGATTTACCTTTGTGTAATCATTTCACATTGCATTTAAAAATTATAAAGTACTTCATATTTTTAAAATATACGTAACTGTAATTTACCTATTGTAATTTACAAAAGGTGTAAGAAGCAAAAATTTTTTGGGGGGAGAGAGGATTTTGCTATGAGGTGCCTGTGCTTGTCAGAAAGACAGAGACAGAGAGACAGAAAGCAAGAAATCACTCCCCAGGGGTGATGGGAACACTGCAATCCCTTCTCCTCCATTCTCCTCTCCACATCTTGGGCATGCATGCACATGCACCTGGCATGAGTTCAAGCCACCGGATCCAGGACTCAAATCACGGTCAAGGGACCAGCAGTTAACATAGTAATGGCTATGTTGCTGGACTCCCATGTAGTCGACCGCAGTTCGCATCCTGGACCCAGTGGCTTAAACTCACGCCAGGTGCGTGTGCATGCGTGCCCAAGATCCCAAGCGGAGAATGGAGTAGAAGGGATTGCGGGGGGTGATTTCTTGCTTTCTGTCTCTCTGTCTCTCTCTGTCTGGCTGGCGAGCACACGCACCCTATAGCAAAAACCTCTCAAAAAAAATAAATAAATAACGGTCAACTACATGGGAGTCTAGTAACACAGCCATTACGCCAACTGTTGGTCCCAATAAGCAAAATATTTAAGGGACACAAAAATGGAAAGTTCGTCTGTTGATAATAATATGTATGGTAATTTGGTTTTTTTTAAGGTTTATTTTTTATTTTATTTATTATTATTCTTCAACTTTGACCAGACAGAGACAGACAGAGAGAAAGAGAGAGTGAGAAAAGAAGCTGCCAGGTTCAGGACTTGAACCGTGGTCAACAATGTGGAGTCCAGTGCCTCAAACTTCATGCCACCTGCTGACCTGGGTAATTATTTTTCCAGTTGAGCATTTTTTTATCCTTTAAGGAGATGTCCATCAGTGGTATTCCTGGATCATATGGGAGTTCCATTTGTAGGTCTTTGAGGAACCTCCATATTGCTCTCCACATACAGCATTATTTACAATTGCTAAGACATGGAACCAACGTAAATGTCCATGAATAGATGAATGGATTGAAAAAGTGTGGCCATGTATACACTATGGAATTCTACTCAACCATAAAAATCAATGAATCCCTTGATTTGATAGAAAGTAGACATATGGAAGGCTCACTGCTAAACCAACCAAACCAGACTGTGAGAGGCATTGTATGTCCCCATTCAATATATACCAAATATCAGCACTCTGTGGCAGAAATGGAAAGATGAGAAGGTATAAAAGCTGTACTGATACACAGTGAACGAATATAATTTTTTTCCTGCAACTTTACTGAATTCATTTGTTAGTTCAAACAGTTTTTTGAAGGAATCTTTAAGAGTTTTACATATAAAATTATAGCACCATCAAACAGCAAATGTTATACCCCTTCTTTTCTTATTTTGACATTTTTTCTTTCTCTTGCATTATAGATCTTGCAAGAACGTTCATTACTATCTTGAATTGTGGACATCCTTCTCTTGTTATGACTCTTAGAAGAAAGAGTTCACATTTTTTCCATTGAGTACAATGGTTTTTTTAACATATATATTTTTACTTATTTATTTCAATATACATTTTATCACGTGTCTTCACAGTATATCATTTTTTCAACACAAAAACCATGCAATTCAGTCAAGACAAAGATATTACTATATATATTATCATTAGCAAATACCTTCACATTTTTTGCCAATTAAGCATACTTTTCTTTTCTTTCTTTTGTCTTTCTTTTTTTTTGGAGAGGTTTTTGCTATAGGGCATGTGTGCTTGCCAGACAGACAGAGAGAGACAGAGAGATAGAAAGAGAGAAATCACCCCTCATGGGGGATGGCCACGCTGCACTCCTTTCTCCTCCATTCTCCTCTCAGGATCGTGGGCACACATGCACATGCGCCCGGCATGAGTTTAAGCCACTGGGTCTGGGACTCAAACCGCGGTTGACTACGTAGGAGTCCCGCGACATAGCCATTATGCTAACTGCTGATCTCTCAAGTAAGCATACTTTTCCCCATTTTCTACTTCCCATTTACCCTTCCTCCACTTAATAATAAACCTTTTTTCCCCCACATTTTATTGATTTACCAAAGATCTTAAAGTATGGACAAAGCTAGAATATATAGTGACAAGTTCACTGTCATTTTCTTCTGAAGCTGTTTTTATTTTCCCTCTCTCTCTATTCTCCCTTTACTAAAGAGAGGTATTAACTAAGTTATTTGCAAAAGAAAATGAGGTTAATCTCAATTTGGTATGTAATTTGCACAAAGCCCCATAAGAGTTCAATTTTTTATTTTTTTTGGAGAGATTTTCTCTATAGGGTGCGTGTGCTCCCCAGACAGACAGAGAGAGACAGAGAGACAGAAAGCAAGAAATCACCCCCCAGGGGGATGGTCATGCTGCAATCCCTTCTTCTCCATTCTCCTCTCGGAATCTTGGGCACATGCACACGTGCCCGGCGTGAGTTGTCAGTCACCGGGTCCCAGACGCGAACTGCGGTCAACTACATGGGAGTCCAGCCACATAACCATTACGATAACTGCTGGTTCCCGAAGAGTTCAATTTCTGATGCAAGGCAATAGATACTATTGTATTGTTTATCTTATGCAAATAACCATTCTGCCACAGAATAAGAATTTTCCAAAAATATTTTCCAGTTGCAAAAGGGTCCAGAAGGGAGAAAAGTTTATATTTCAATTAAAAACAAACAAAAAACCCCAAAAGACCTCTTCAACAAATTGCTGAACTCAACAACTCAAAAGAAAACAAAAATACTTAAATCTGAAAGACAAAGCATAGAAGAAAATCAGTAATGTTTTAGAAAAAAGTCATAGAATTCTATTTCACCAGTTCAGTCTCATGCGATCTCTTTTAAGGAATTTGCAGTGTTTCAGTGTTCTGACCATTTCATTAACATTCAACATTATTATCGATATTTCAGAACTTGTCCATACCATTAAGTTGGCCTTTCTCTTGGTCAATTTTTGTTATCTTATTTGTCTGTCTTTAGATTTTATGGTATAGTACTCCTTTCAGAACTTCTCGAAGAGCTTTTCTGGTGTTGGTAAATTCAGGTTTTGTTTACCTGAGAAAGTTTTTTTTTATCTTTTTCTTCCCACATGAAGGATAATCTTTCCTGATGCAGTACTTTCAGTTGAAATTGTTTTTTCACATAACACTTCAAAAATAATTTCCTATTCCTTCCTTGCTTGCATTGTTTCTGATGAGAGGTCTGATGTTAGTCTGATGGGATATCCTTTGAAAGTAACTTGATGTTTTTCTCCTGCCAATTTTAGTATCTTATCTCTCTCTGTGGTTTTGGTCAATCTGGCTGTGATGTGCTTTGGAGAAGATCTTGGGTTGATTCTATGTGGAATCCTTTGCATATCTTGAGTCTGAATCTTTGAATAACTCTCTAGATTTGGAAAGTTTTCTTCCAGGAATTCATGGACTATATTTTTAATGCCCTTATTAGTTTATTCACCTTCTGGGATACCAATTATCTGAATGTTTGGGTACTTAATGGTATCTAGTATTTATTGTATAGCATTCACATTTTGAGAGGGTTATTTTCTCAACCGTTTTGGTGAATTGTTCTAATCAGAGGTTCTGTCTTCTAGATATGAGATTTGAACTTCTGAATGCTATAATCTGCTTTTAATACTTTCAAGGGAGGTTTTGATTTCCTGTATTACAACCTTCATCTCTAACAGTTCCATTTGGTTCTTTTTTATGGTGTGCATTTCCTTTTTCAGATCATGGAAGAACTTCCATACCTCCTGGAACTCATTGTCTCATTTCTCCTGCATCTTCTGGAGTTCATTGTGTGTCTTCTCTTGCATCTCTGTTAGCTTTGTCATTATGAATAGTCTAAAACCTTTATCTGACATTTCCAGGTGTCCCATTGTACTGTCTGTGGATGGTGAAGTGCTGTTCTTTTCCCTTGGGAGAGAGATATTTTCTTGATTTCCCATATGCCTTGTGCCACTGCAGTGGTGGTTTATAGCCATCTGATTGATTATATGTTACTTACTACCTTCTTGAAGTTAATTATGAGTGTTAAAAGCATGTGGAAAGAGATGGCCTGCAATTTTTCTGCAGTAACATTTCTTCACCAAGAAACCTGCACTTTTGTCAATGGAACTGGATATTACAAAGGTTTCACAGTTTCAAGGCAATTGGGCACATGAACTCAATTTCGGGGTTTGAAATATTCAGATGTCTCACTACTGTGCATGTAGACCTGCCTAGACAATGTGTGGAAGGTGACATGCAAGGTGAAAAAGTCAGGTAAAAGGAGGAAACAAAGGGAAAAGGATAAAGAAAAACAACAATAACAAAAAAAAAACAATAAAGAGAAAAATATTTTATTTTTTAAAAAAGGCAAAAAAAAAAATCAGAACTACGCAGTGTAGAGGTTATTTCTCTTTAATGACGAAGAGAAGCCCACCTCAGATGCACATGGATTCTGAAATTAGCAAGAGAAAGTAGATGTCAGAGGCAAGAGACAGTATCTACAGAGGTTTTAAAACAACACACACACACACACACACACACACACACACACACATATATATATACATAAATATATATGAGAGAAAATTTTTGAGAGAAAAGGAGAGGGAGAGACAGACAGAAAGAAGACAGAGACCACTCTACCTGGCTTTCTGATGTCCTGGTCTGGGATAGAGGCTCTTTA
>AAPY01486335.1:0-11227 GCA_000181375.1 Tupaia belangeri
ACAAACTTGATTATTGCACTTACTTAACTTTGTAACTTGAATAACTTGTGATGTTCAGTGAAGCTCTACTTGAACCTCAAGTTTTGGAAGCAGTTTAACACTGTATTACACTGGGCGTTTAGAAATATAGCTTACTTTCTCAAGATAAGCATGTAGATTTTCAGCCAAAATCTGGAGTTTTCTTTGGAGTATCAGAGAGATCTTTGGCAGAATGACTCCACTCATGGAGCTGATTTATACAACTAACAAACTTTGCAGTAACTGCAAGTTGAGTTTTAGGCCTAAGAATGCACTACACTTTCAAAGCAAACTACGATAAAAGAAACCCTCTTACTACAAAATGTTAAGAAAGAACTAACACAAACTTGATTATTCCACTTACTTAACTTTGTAAGTTGAATAACTTGTGATGTTCAGTGAAGCTCTACTTCAACCTCAAGTTTTGGAAGCAGTTTAACACTGTATTACACTGGGCGTTTAGAAATATAGCTTACTTTCTCAAGATTAGCTTGTAGATTTTCAGCCAAAATCTGGAGTTTCTTTGGAGTATCAGAGAGATCTTTGGCAGAATGACTCCACTCATGGAGCTGATTTATACAACTAACGAACTTTGCAGTAACTGCAAGTTGAGTTTTAGGCCTAAGAATGCACTACACTTTCAAAGCAAACTACGATAAAAGAAACCCTCTTACTACAAAATGTTAAGAAAGAACTAACACAAACTTGATTATTCCACTTACTTAACTTTGTAAGTTGTATAACTTGTGATGTTCCGTGAAGCTCTACTTCAACCTCTAGTTTTGGAAGCAGTTTAACACTGTATTAAACTGGGCATTTAGAAATGAAGCTTACTTTCTCAAAATAAGTATGTAGTTTTTCAGCCAAAATCTGGAGATTTCTTTGGAGTATCAGAGAGATCTTTGGCAGAATGACTCCACTCATGGAGCTGATTTATACAACTAACAAATTTTGCAGTAACTGTAAGTTGAGTTTCAGGCCTAAGAATGCACTACACTTTCAAAGCAAACTACGATAAAAGAAAGCCTCTTACTACAAAATGTTAAGAAAGAACTAACACAAACTTGATTATTCCACTTACTTAACTTTGTAAGTTGAATAACTTGTGATGTTCAGTGAAGCTCTACTTCAACCTCAAGTTTTGGAAGCAGTTTAACACTGTATTACACTGGGCATTTAGAAATGTAGCTTACTTTCTCAAAATTAGTATATAGTTTTTCAGCCCAAATCTGGAGTTTTCTTTTGAGTATAAGAGAGATCTTTGGCAGAATGACTCCACTCATGGAGCTGATTTATACAACTAACAAACTTTGCAGTAACTGCAAGTTGAGTTTTAGGCCTAAGAATGCACTACACTTTCAAAGCAAACTACGATAAAAGAAAGACTCTTACTACAAAATGTTAAGAAAGAACTAACTCAAACTTGATTATTCCACTTACTTAACTTTGTAACTTGAATAACTTGTGATGTTCAGTGAAGCTCTACTTCAACCTCAAGTTTTGGAAGCAGTTTAACACTGTATTACACTGGGCGTTTAGAAATATAGCTTACTTTCTCAAGATAAGCATGTAGATTTTCAGCCAAAATCTGGAGTTTTCTTTGGAGTATCAGAGAGATCTTTGGCAGAATGACTCCACTCATGGAGCTGATTTATACAACTAACAAACTTTGCAGTAACTGCAAGTTGAGTTTTAGGCCTAAGAATGCACTACACTTTCAAAGCAAACTACGATAAAAAAAACCCCTCTTACTACAAATGCAAAGAAAGACCTAACCAAACTTACTTATTCCACTTACTTAACTTTGGTAGGTGAATACCTGGGATGTCAGGAAGCTCTACTTCACCTCAAGTTTTGGAAGCAGTTAACACTGATTAAACTGGCGTGTAGAAAATAAAGCTAACTTTCTCAGAAAAGCATGAAAATTTCAGCCAAAATCTGGAGTTTTCTTTGGAGTATCAGAGAGATCTTTGGCAGAATGACTCCACTCATGGCGCTGATTTATACAACTAACAAACTTTGCAGTAACTGCAAGTTGAGTTTTTGCCTAAGAATGCACTACACTTTCAAAGCAAACTACGATAAAAGAAACCCTCTTACTACAAAATGTTAAGAAAGAACTAACACAAACCTGATTATTCCACTTACTTAACTTTGTAAGTTGAATAACTTGTGATGTTCAGTGAAGCTCTACTTCAACCTCAAGTTTTGGAAGCAGTTTAACACTGTATTACACTGGGCATTTAGAAATGTAGCTTACTTTCTCAAAATTAGTATGTAGTTTTTCAGCCCAAATCTGGAGTTTTCTTTTGAGTATAAGAGAGATCTTTGGCAGAATGACTCCACTCTTGGAGCTGATTTATACAACTAACAAACTTTGCAGTAACTGCAAGTTACTTTTTAGGCCTAAGAATGCACTACACTTTCAAAGCAAACTACGATAAAAGAAACCCTCTTACTACAAAATGTTAAGAAAAAACTAACGCAAACCTAATTATTCCACTTACTTAACTTTGTAAGTTGAATAACTTGTGATGTTCAGTGAAGCTCTACTTTAACCTCAAGTTTTGGAAGCAGTTTAACACTGTATTACACTGGGCGTTTAGAAATATAGCTTACTTTCTCAAGATAAGCATGTAGATTTTCAGCCAAAATCTGGAGTTTTCTTTGGAGTATCAGAGAGATCTTTGGCAGAATGACTCCACTCATGGAGCTGATTTATACAACTAACAAACTTTGCAGTAACTGCAAGTTGAGTTTTAGGCCTAAGAATGCACTACACTTTCAAAGCAAACTACGATAAAAGAAAGCCTCTTACTACAAAATGTTAAGAAAGAACTAACACAAACTTGATTATTCCACTTACTTAACTTTGTAAGTTGAATAACTTGTGATGTTCAGTGAAGCTCTACTTCAACCTCAGGTTTTGGAAGCAGTTTAACACTGTATTACACTGGGCATTTACAAATGTAGCTTACTTTCTCAAAATAAATATGTAGTTTTTCAGCCAAAATCTGGAGTTTTCTTTGGAGTATCAGAGAGATCTTTGGCAGAATGACTCCACTCATGGAGCTGATTTATACAACTAACAAACTTTGCAGTAACTGCAAGTTGAGTTTTAGGCCTAAGAATGCACTACACTTTCAAAGCAAACTACGATAAAAGAAAATCTCTTACTACAAAATGTTAAGAAAGAACTAACACAAACTTAATTATTCCACTTACTTAACTTTGTAAGTTGAACAACTTGTGATGTTCAGTGAAGCTCTACTTCAACCTCAAGTTTTGGAAGCAGTTTAACACTTTATTACACTGGGCGTTTAAAAATATAGCTTACTTTCTCAAGATAAGCATGTAGATATTCAGCCAAAATCTGGAGTTTTCTTTGGAGTATCAGAGAGATCTTTGGCAGAATGACTCCACTCATGGAGCTGATTTATACAACTAACAAACTTTGCAGTAACTGCAAGTTGAGTTTTAGGCCTAAGAATGCACTACACTTTCAAAGCAAACTACGATAAAAGAAACCCTCTTACTACAAAATGTTAAGAAAGAACTAACACAAACTTGATTATTCCACTTACTTAACTTTGTAAGTTGAATAACTTGTGATGTTCAGTGAAGCTCTACTTCAACCTCAAGTTTTGGAAGCAGTTTAACACTGTATTGCACTGGACATTTACAAATGTAGCTTACTTTCTCAAGATAAGCATGTAGATTTTCAGCCAAAATCTGGAGTTTTCTTTGGAGTATCAGAGAGATCTTTGGCAGAATGACTCCACTCATGGAGCTGATTTATACAACTAACAAACTTTGCAGTAACTGCAAGTTGAGTTTTAGGCCTAAGAATGCACTACACTTTCAAAGCAAACTACGATAAAAGAAAGACCCTTACTACAAAATGTTAAGAAAGAACTAACTCAAACTTGATTATTCCACTTACTTAACTTTGTAACTTGAATAACTTGTGATGTTCAGTGAAGCTCTACTTGAACCTCAAGTTTTGGAAGCAGTTTAACACTGTATTACACTGGGCGTTTAGAAATATAGCTTACTTTCTCAAGATAAGCATGTAGATTTTCAGCCAAAATCTGGAGTTTTCTTTGGAGTATCAGAGAGATCTTTGGCAGAATGACTCCACTCATGGAGCTGATTTATACAACTAACAAACTTTGCAGTAACTGCAAGTTGAGTTTTAGGCCTAAGAATGCACTACACTTTCAAAGCAAACTACGATAAAAGAAACCCTCTTACTACAAAATGTTAAGAAAGAACTAACACAAACTTGATTATTCCACTTACTTAACTTTGTAAGTTGAATAACTTGTGATGTTCAGTGAAGCTCTACTTCAACCTCAAGTTTTGGAAGCAGTTTAACACTATATTACACTGGGCATTTACAAATGTAGCTTACTTTCTCAAAATAAGTATGTAGTTTTTCAGCCAAAATCTGGAGTTTTCTTTGGAGTATCAGAGAGATCTTTGGCAGAATGACTCCACTCATGGAGCTGATTTATACAACTAACAAACTTTGCAGTAACTGCAAGTTGAGTTTTAGGCCTAAGAATGCACTACACTTTCAAAGCAAACTACGATAAAAGAAACCCTCTTACTACAAAATGTTAAGAAAGAACTAACACAAACTTGATTATTCCACTTACTTAACTTTGTAAGTTGAATAACTTGTGATGTTCAGTGAAGCTCTACTTCAACCTCAAGTTTTGGAAGCAGTTTAACACTGTATTACACTGGGGCATTTACAAATGTAGCTTACTTTCTGAAAATAAGTATGTAGTTTTTCAGCCAAAATCTGGAGTTTTCTTTGGAGTATCAGAGAGATCTTTGGCAGAATGACTCCACTCATGGAGCTGATTTATACAACTAACAAACTTTGCAGTAAGTGCAAGTTGAGTTTTAGGCCTAAGAATGCACTACACTTTCAAAGCAAACTACGATAAAAGAAACCCTCTTACTACAAAATGTTAAGAAAGAACTAACACAAACTTGATTATTCCACTTACTTAACTTTGTAAGTTGAATAACTTGTGATGTTCAGTGAAGCTCTACTTCAACCTCAAGTTTTGGAAGCAGTTTAACACTGTATTACTTGGGCGTTTAGAAATATAGCTTACTTTCTCAAGATAAGCCTGTAGATTTTCAGCCAAAATCTGGAGTTTTCTTTGGAGTATCAGAGAGATCTTTGGCAGAATGACTCCACTCATGGAGCTGATTTATACAACTAACAAACTTTGCAATAACTGCAAGTTGAGTTTTAGGCCTAAGAATGCTCTACACTTTCAAAGCAAACTACGATAAAAGAAAGCCTCTTACTACAAAATGTTAAGAAAGAACTAGCACAAACTTGATTATTCCACTTACTTAACTTTGTAAGTTGAATAACTTGTGATGTTCAGTGACGCTCTACTTCAACCTCAAGTTTTGGAAGCAGTTTAACACTGTATTAAACTGGGCATTTAGAAATTTAGCTTACTTTCTCAAAATAAGTATGTAGTTTTTCAGCCAAAATCTGGAGTTTTCTTTGGAGTATCAGAGAGATCTTTGGCAGAATGACTCCACTCATGGAGCTGATTTATACAACTAACAAACTTTGCAGTAACTGCAAGTTGAGTTTTAGGCCTAAGAATTCACTACACTTTCAAAGCAAACTACGATAAAAGAAACCCTCTTACTACAAAATGTTAGGAAAGAACTAACACAAACTTGATTATTCCACTTACTTAACTTTGTAAGTTGAATAACTTGTGATGTTCAGTGAATCTCTACTTCGACCTCAGGTTTTGAAAGCCGTTTAGCACTGTATTACACTGGGCATTTAGAAATGTAGCTTACTTTGCCATAACAAGTCTGCAGCTTTTCAGCGCAAATCTGGAGTTTTCTTTGGAGTGTCCGAGAGATCTTTGGCAGAATGACTCCACTCATGGAGCTGATTTATACAACTAACAAACTTTGCAGTAACTGCAAGTTGAGTTTTAGGCCTAAGAATGCACTACACTTTCAAAGCAAACTACGATAAAAGAAACCCTCTTACTACAAAATGTTAAGAAAGAACTAACACAAACTTGATTATTCCACTTACTTAACTTTGTAAGTTGAATAACTTGTGATGTTCAGTGAAGCTCTACGTCAACCTCAAGTTTTGGAAGGAGTTTAACACTGTATTACACTTGGCGTTTAGAAATATACCTTACTTTCTCAAGATAAGCATGTAGATTTTCAGCCAAAATCTGGAGTTTTCTTTGGAGTATCAGAGAGATCTTTGGCAGAATGACTCCACTCATGGAGCTGATTTATACAACTAACAAACTTTGCAATAACTGCAAGTTGAGTTTTAGGCCTCAGAATGCACTACACTTTCAAAGCAAACTACGATAAAAGAAACCCTCTTACTACAAAATGTTAAGAAAGAACTAACACAAACTTGATTATTCCACTTACTTAACTTTGTAAGTTGAATAACTTGTGATGTTCAGTGAAGCTCTACTTCAACCTCAAGTTTTGGAAGCAGTTTAACACTGTATTAAACTGGGCGTTTAGAAATGTAGCTTTCTTGCTCAAAATAAGTATGTAGTTTTTCAGCCAAAATCTGGAGATTTCTTTGGAGTATCAGAGAGATCTTTGGCAGAATGACTCCACTCATGGAGCTGATTTATACAACTAACAAACTTTGCAATAACTGCAAGTTGAGTTTTAGGCCTAAGAATGCACTACACTTTCAAAGCAAACTACGATAAAAGAAACCCTCTTACTACAAAATGTTAAGAAACAACTAACACAAACTTGATTATTCCACTTACTTAACTTTGTAAGTTGAATAACTTGTGATGTTCAGTGAAGCTCTACTTCAACCTCAAGTTTTGGAAGCTGTTTAACACTGTATTACACTGGGCGTTTAGAAATATAGCTTACTTTCTCAAGATAAGCAAGTAGATTTTCAGCCAAAATCTGGAGTTTTCTTTGGAGTATCAGAGAGATCTTTGGCAGAATGACTCCACTCATGGAGCTGATTTATACAACTAACAAACTTTGCAGTAACTGCAAGTTGAGTTTTAGGCCTAAGAATGCACTACACTTTCAAAGCAAACTACGATAAAAGAAACCCTCTTACTACAAAATGTTAAGAAAGAACTAACACAAACTTAATTATTCCACATACTTAACTTTGTAAGTTGAATAACTTGTGATGTTCAGTGAAGCTCTACTTCAACCTCAAGTTTTGGAAGGAGTTTAACACTGTATTACACTGGGCGTTTAGAAATATAGCTTACTTTCTCAAGATAAGCATGTAGATTTTCAGCCAAAATCTGGAGTTTTCTTTGGAGTATCAGAGAGATCTTTGGCAGAATGACTCCACTCATGGAGCTGATTTATACAACTAACAAACTTTGCAATAACTGCAAGTTGAGTTTTAGGCCTAAGAATGCACTACACTTTCAAAGCAAACTACGATAAAAAAAACCCTCTTACTACAAAATGTTAAGAAAGAACTAACACAAACTTGATTATTCCACTTACTTAACTTTGTAAGTTGAATAACTTGTGATGTTCAGTGAAGCTCTTCTTCAACCTCAAGTTTTGGAAGCTGTTTAACACTGTATTAAACTGGGCGTTTAGAAATGTAGCTTTCTTGATCAAAATAAGTATGTAGTTTTTCAGCCAAAATCTGGAGTTTCTTTGGAGTATTAGAGAGATCTTTGGCAGAATGACTCCACTCATGGAGCTTATTTATACAACTAACAAACTTTGCAGTAACTGCAAGTTGAGTTTTAGGCCTAAGAATGCACTACACTTTCAAAGCAAACAACGATAAAAGAAACCCTCTTACTACAAAATGTTAAGAAAGAACTAACACAAACTTGATTATTCCACTTACTTAACTTGTAAGTTGAATAACTTGTGATGTTCAGTGAAGCTCTACTTCAACCTCAAGTTTTGGAAGGAGTTTAACACTGTATTACACTTGGCGTTTAGAAATATAGCTTATTTTCTCAAGATAAGCATGTAGATTTTCAGCCAAAATCTGGAGTTTTCTTTGGAGTATCAGAGAGATCTTTTGCAGAATGACTCCACTGATGGAGCTGATTTATACAAGTAACAAACTTTGCAGTAACTGCAAGTTGAGTTTTAGGCCTAAGAATGTACAACACTTTCAAAGCAAACTACGATAAAAGAAACCCTCTTACTACAAAATGTTAAGAAAGAACTAACACAAACTTGATTATTCCACTTACTTAACTTTGTAAGTTGAATAACTTGTGATGTTCAGTGAAGCTCTACTTCAACCTCAAGTTTTGGAAGCAGTTTAACACTGTATTAAACTGGGCGTTTAGAAAAATAGCTTACTTTCTCAAGATAAGCATGTAGATTTTCAGCCAAAATCTGGAGTTTTCTTTGGAGTATCAGAGAGATCTTTGGCAGAATGACTCCACTCATGGAGCTGATTTATACAACTAACAAACTTTGCAGTAACTGCAAGTTGAGTTTTAGACCTAAGAATGCACTACACTTTCAAAGCAAACTACGATAAAAGAAACACTCTTATTACAAAATGTTAAGAAAGAACTAACACAAACTTGATTATTCCACGTACTTAAGTTTGTAAGTTGAATAACTTGTGATGTTCAGTGATGCTCTACTTCAACCTCAAGTTTTGGAAGCAGTTTAACACTGTATTACACTGGGCGTTTAGAAATGTAGCTTACTTGCTCAAGATAAGCATGTAGATTTTCATCCAAAATCTGGAGTTTTCTTTGGAGTATCAGAGAGATCTTTGGCAGAATGACTCCACTCATGGAGCTGATTTATACAACTAACAAACTTTGCAGTAACTGCAAGTTGAGTTTTAGACCTAAGAATGCACTACACTTTCAAAGCAAACTACGATAAAAGAAACACTCTTACTACAAAATGTTACGAAAGAACTAACACAAACTTGATTATTCCACTTACTTAACTTTGTAAGTTGAATAACTTGTGATGTTCAGTGAAGCTCTTCTTCAACCTCAAGTTTTGAAGCAGTTAACACTGTATTACACTGGGCGTTTAGAAATATAGCTTACTTTCTCAAGATAAGCATGTAGATTTCAGCCAAAATCTGGAGTTTTCTTTGGAGTATCAGAGAGATCTTTGGCAGAATGACTCCACTCATGGAGCTGATTTATACAACTAACAAACTTTGCAGTAACTGCAAGTTGAGTTTTAGACCTAAGAATGCACTACACTTTCAAAGCAAACTACGATAAAAGAAACACTCTTACTACAAAATGTTAAGAAAGAACTAACACAAACTTGATTATTCCACTTACTTAACTTTGTAAGTTGAATAACTTGTGATGTTCAGTGAAGCTCTACTTCAACCTCAAGTTTTGGAAGCAGTTTAACACTGTATTACACTGGGCGTTTAGAAATATAGCTTACTTTCTCAAGATAAGCATGTAAATTTTCAGCCAAAATCTGGAGTTTTCTTTGGAGTATCAGAGAGATCTTTGGCAGAATGACTCCACTCATGGAGCTGATTTATACAACTAACAAACTTTGCAGTAACTGCAAGTTGAGTTTTAGGCCTAAGAATGCACTACACTTTCAAAGCAAACTACGATAAAAGAAACACTCTTACTACATAATGTTAAGAAAGAACTAACACAAACTTGATTATTCCACTTACTTAACGTTGTAAGTTGAATAACATGTGATGTTCAGTGAAGCTCTACTTCAACCTCAAGTTTTGGAAGCAGTTTAACACTGTATTACACTGGGCGTTTAGAAATGTAGCTTACTTGCTCAAGATAAGCATGTAGATTTTCAGCCAATATCTGGAGTTTTCTTTGGAGTATCAGAGAGATCTTTGGCAGAATGACTCCACTCATAGAGCTGATTTATACAACTAACAAACTTTGCAGTAACTGCAAGTTGAGTTTTAGGCTTACGAATGCACTACACTTTCAAAGCAAACTACGATAAAAGAAACCCTCTTACTACAAAATGTTAAGAAAGAACTAACACAAACTTGACTATTCCACTTACTTAACTTTGTAAGTTGAATAACTTGTGATGTTCAGTGAAGCTCTACTTCAACCTCAAGTTTTGGAAGCTGTTTAACACTGTATTACACTGGGCGTTTAGAAACATAGCTTACTTTCTCAAGATAAGCATGTAGATTTTCAGCCAAAATCTGGAGTTTTCTTTGGAGTATCAGAGAGATCTTTGGCAGAATGACTCCACTCATGGAGCTGATTTATACAACTAACAAACTTTGCAGTAACTTCAAGTTGAGTTTTAGACCTAAGAATGCACTACACTTTCAAAGCAAACTACGATAAAAGAAACACTCTTACTACAAAATGTTAAGAAAGAACTAACACAAACTTGATTATTCAACTTACTTAACTTTGTAAGTTGAATAACTTGTGATGTTCAGTGATGCTCTACTTCAACCTCAAGTTTTGGAAGCAGTTTAACACTGTATTACACTGGGCGTTTAGAAATGTAGCTTACTTGCTCAAAATAAGTATGTAGTTTTTCAACGAAAATATGGAGTTTTCTTTGGAGTATCAGAGAGATCTTTGGCAGAATGACTCCACTCATGGAGCTGATTTATACAACTAAGAAACATTGCAGTAACTGCAAGTTGAGTTTTAGGCTTGCGAATGCACTACACTTTCAAAGCAAACTACGATAAAAGAAACCCTCTTACTACAAAATGTTAAGAAAGAACTAACACAAACTTGATTATTCCACTTACTTAACTTTGTAAGTTGAATAACTTGTGATGTTCAGTGAAGCTCTACTTCAACCTCAAGTTTTGGATGCAGTTTAACACTGTATTACACTGGATGTTTAGAAATATAGCTTACTTTCTCCAGATATGTATGTAGATTTTCAGCCAAAATCTGGAGTTTTCTTTGGAGTATCAGAGAGATCTTTGGCAGAATGACTCCACTCATGGAGCTGATTTATACAACTAACAAACTTTGCAGTAACTGCAAGTTGAGTTTTATGCCTAAGAATGCACTACACTTTCAAAGCAAACTACGATAAAAGACACCCTCTTACTACAAAATGTTAAGAAAGAACTAACACAAACTTGATTATTCCACTTACTTAAGTTTGTAAGTTGAATAACTTGTGATGTTCAGTGAAGCTCATACTTCAACCTCAAGTTTTGGAAACAGTTTAACACTGTGTTACACTG